>JAEAOA010001032.1:0-252500 GCA_016746295.1 Potamilus streckersoni
TACTAAAATAAGGAAATATCTTGTTTGTCATTTAACGTGCTTTCCAAATGTCAGCATGCTGTGTTAGTGCTTTTATTTTGGACGATATGCGCACATGTTCAATCAGTCTAAACTGTCCTACTCAGTGTCGAATCAGATTAGACTTAGCCAAAAATGAATTAGACTAGACGCAATGCCACACTGCCTTATCACAAATTGATACTTACTATCTACACCCTCTTCTTTCTTTAGGATGCATATCTGGCGTGTGTTTAATAAGAATTATTAACGGTTCTCAAATAATTGACAGAAGCATGATCGACAAGTCGATCAAGGCAGAGGAATGTGAACGGCTAGAATAGAAAATCCGCAATTACGGCCCCTATAGCATGATTGTTTAATCCTTTCTCGAATTTTGTTTATATGTCACCGATCGTGTCATGACCAGACCTATATTATGAATGTGATCTATAAAACAATCATAGCCTCGCATTTTCCATATATTTGGACCTTTAGTTTGCAAATGACTATAGCTAATCCAAATCATAAATACCAAGTAATGCACTTGATGATTTTGAAACGCTTTTAATCTTGGATCCAATTTGTGTATACTGTTGACACTCGTGTCACGTTCTCTGATTGGATGTATACAACATAAAATGTAGGTTGCTGTTTCGAACGAACACCTTTATGCCCTCCACAGTTTCATCCCAAGATCCATTTGTTTCTAAATGAAAATGGCGTCATTTGGACATCATATATGGCAGCCACCTAAAAATCTTGCTATCGCTGCTCCTAATGAACGAATATCAGCTAAAGTTTTCACTCAAAGACTTCTTACGATGTTTAGATGGTGCAATATGATCTTGACACTTTTATTGTCACTATTATTCCCAGATGGACGGACAAATGGACAAAGGGTTTTCATCAAAAGGCTAATGATGTTTTGCTGACTCTAAACGAAAAACGTGCTGAGCAGACATCAAAAGTTGCCATCATGTCAGTCAGCCTGGAAATTGTGTTATTGCTTATCCTTCCAAACTGATATCGACACGGCGTTTTCACGAAAGACCTATTATTGTATCTAATTGGCTCTAACGTAAACGTTTTCCTATCAGATATTTTAATTGGGATGACCTACTGAAATATGAAATATAATTGTCATTACATTTGTTGCATATGCTTTTACATACGTGTTATTCAGGAAGCTATAGAAAACCCCGACTACAGCGATGTGGAAGACCTGCCTGAAAAGCTGAATGCCTTCAAAGGTAAGATAGTAGCAATCTATTTGATGTTTCGTAAGCACGGGTGGCTTACACGGGGCTTCACTTTGTCTGGATGAATAGCAGTTTTCCAAACAGTGAGACAAGACAGTCACCAGTTCGTAATCAGTCGTGAATAAAGAAAAGAGAATATATTTTACTCCTTGTTTTAAAAGGTTATATTTCTCTGTGCAAGTAGATTGTCATCACACATTCCAGTACACGTGTTGTTCCTCTTTGTGCAAGTACATTGTTTTCACACATTCTTGTACTACATTATTAGAAGTTTTCTTTGATATATGTTGTCTGGGTCGACGTCTTACTTCCAAAAATAATAGGTTTTGTGGAAAGTGTTCTGCTGTCCCTTGAATACGAGACCTGTTTTTAATGAATCAAGAAAACATGATAATATTCTATAACGCGATGAATAGCTTCGTTTAGTTAATGCAACTGACTTTGGCATTTTACGAATACCATTTAACTCTGAATTTTTTGTCAATGAAACTTTACAACGCACCTACTTGCTTGTGTTACAATTTGATTCCGTGAGGAAAAAGATATGAGTAAAAATAGTATGACTAAAGGAATTATACTTGTTAATATGGGCTGCCAGCTATGTGAGATATTCTTGAAAAATTGACATTCAGTTCCCCTATCAGTTGACAATGGAACACGCTACACAACGCCGTTATTTGGGAAGTAAAACATCGACTCAAACAACATAAATATCAGGATAGACATAGTATTACTTACTATACTCATTTAAGTAAACTTATAGTTCCTCTTTATATAAATATATTGTCATCACACATTTTTATACACTTTTGACAAAAGGACACTAATTTTTAAAATGTATCCACGCCCAACATGGTCAAAGTCAAGTGTATTACAAAATGCTTTTTTTTCCTCGTAATACAACACTTATGTAGACTTCTGATTATGCATGGATATATTTAGACAAAAATTACCAAGAAGGCAAATGGTTCATGACAATGTAGGAAGGATTTTATACTTAACCATCAGACAACAGTACATATGAATGTTTTACGTCTATACTTGCATATAAATCGAGTCAAACAGGAAACGACAAGGATCCTGATTTACCGTAGCATAATGTGCCAGCAGATCAGGGTCTGTGTTGTTTTTTCTCCTGCTAACTGCTAACAAATTGCACAGATCCAGATTTGTGGGCGCTTTATGCGATGGCAGATCTGTTTATGCAGTTTGCAAATGGACCTGTCTTATAAACGAGTACATACGATATACAATTTGCGTCGATAAAAAATAAAACGCAGTTCATCTTTTAAGGCTTGAATGTTGTTTGTTTTTGTTCCACTTACTGCAAGAGAGTTGTAATGAAATTCATAATCAGGTGACCTATGTTATTGCCTCAATCGCTGATCTTATCAGCCAATCAGATGTAGTCTTATACCTTCGCGTTGGGAGACTAAGCAGTATGACTAGGGAGAATGAATGTGTGCTGAACGATTTTATTTACTTTCAAATTTCTGAAAGATGCAATTACATTTGTTAATTCAAAAGTCACCAAAACACGACTTTTAAGGGATTGCTCTCCGATCTTCATGTAAGACAGTGGAGACCTGAATTTAATCAGTGACCCTGTACCAAGTTGCTTAAGTGCGTATCATTAAATTAATACTTCAGCAATCAAATTTGTGATTGATTTGTTAAAGACATGACGTCTTTGAGGATAGTCATTTTAAGTTCTACCTGTGGGACTTTTATAACTATAGGTCAGAGAAAGGTAAGTTGTACCTTTCAGCAGACCCCCACCCCCACTCCAAAACATCCCATCCCCAAGATTGATCTTACTGATGATTGACTAATATGGTGACTTCAGTATCTTTGTGACATTCCCATTATTAGAGCCCAACATTAAAAATGCCTATACATTTTATTGGCCAATCTTCGGAAGGATATAAAACGATTCAACGATTTAATCTAGAAAGGTAGCGTGGAAAACGTCCGAAGCGTGAGGTAGTGTAGAACATGGCCGAAGTAAGAGGAAGTTTAGAACAAGTCAGGAGTAATATTTAACCAATATAACATTTTTTGAAGTAAAACGAATGAGTAATATATCAGAACCAATAGTAGGTATAATGTTCACCAAAAGGTCCATTTATCTTGTTTACGAGCAAATTGAAATTATAGGAATTTATCGTATTAGTAATTTATAATTTGCATTTTTTTCCCTTCACAATCTAATGACAAAGTATGTTAAATTTTCAGCCAAATTTCTGGAATTCGAGCATGACCAGAACGGGAATATAGGTAAGTTCTCTCATCGTAGTATACGTGATACCACTTTTAAAGAATTTGCGTTTTGTATTTGAATATTACCATTTTAAGTAACCGCTCCGGTGGCCTATATGGTTAATGCTGCTGCTACTACTACTACTACTACTGATGTGTACACATCCTGGCAAAGATTTGAGCACAGGTCATGAATCGATGCCTGACAAAAATGTTAATAAAACTGCATTGATAAGGTCATTTTTTCTATATTTAGATCAAGTTCTTTATGAGTTCTTAGTTGCAGAATCCTGTATCTTGCCGTATGCGTGTATGAATCGATGCCTGACAAAAATGTTAATAAGACTGCATTGATAAGGTCATTTTTTCTATATTTAGATCAAGTTCTTTATGAGTTCTTAGTTGCAGAATCCCGTATCTTGCCGTATGCGTGTATTATGTCTAGGTCCAATCCCGATTTAGACTATCGGATGCGTCTAAACCCTACAAAATCACCAAATTGAGTTGCATTGATTGGCTAGTTTAGCATTGATTTGTTGCAAATGTAACTCTTTTTAATTCGTTTCCTGAAGACAAAGGTTTCGCCAGCCTATTGTTTGTTTTTGGCTTTGCTGACTCCTGTAGCGGAACTTCGAAACGATCTGGTCTCAAGCATACGCTTCCATATTAGGCCGAGTTTTTCTCTGCAATTTTATGTGCCTGCATCTCTGGTCTGGTACAAAGTTACCTTGACACGTACCAGATGGTCATTCAGATATTTAGGAACGCCTTAAACTGTGACCTCCGACATTACGAATATTCATGCTTGTGCCAGTGTTTCTTAGTGGCAGGTTGTACGTCTAAGACATAGGGATAATAAGAAGCAAAGAAGCTGATGCGTTTGAAGAAAGTTTTTGGTTATACACATTTTACGTGATTATTTCTATTAATTCCTATAGTTTTATTTGTGGCCTCGTCAGTGTATGTCCTTTTCCATCATCTCTTGGGGGTGTGTGTACTCGTTTAGTTCCTTGTCTCATTTCATGTATATAGGCAATAGGTTTAATTAGAGCAGATGGGTTTGATTCAGACGCACCAGCAATAAGGAAGAATTTATATTACATGCATCAGGTAGCAGCTGGTCGGGGGCAGGTACTGTTGAGTAGCAATGATTTGTGGTTGTTTTGCAGTACATTTCAGTTTCTAGGTTCCACTCAAAGACCTCATTGTTAGTATCTAAAAATATTGGACATGTTTTTAATGGCTCCGAAATAAATGTAATGGGAGGGTAGTAGGCATCATTGGGGAGTTCAAAGAAGAATATGTTATTGACGCCCGTTTGGATACATTTTTAATTATATTTCCTCAAATAAGGAAATATAGTGCTTATGTTAAACAAATTCTTTATTGTACACTTTAGAACTTTAAAGTTTTTGACATTTAAAGGAATGCATACTATTAAATTATTGAAGTTTATCACTTTTTCTCGTTTTATTAGAATAATCTTTACGGAATAAAATAATATAGATTTCTCCATTACAGATCTTATGGGCTTGAAGCGGATGTTGGAAAAACTGGGTCAGGCAAAAACACATTTAGAAATAAAGAAAATGATAGCAGAAGTGGACACGACGAACACAGGGACGATTTCCTATAGAGATTTTATCAGGATGATGCTAGGAGGGAAGTCCGTATTAAAGCTGTAAGTTAAATCTATGGGACATAAATACAGTGAAATCCCTTGGACCCTGACATCGGGTTTAAACATTTGCTCTGGCAAATGCTTGTCATCTAACTCACTATTGGTTTATTAGAACGCTATAGATTCAGTTAACATTTCAACTGCCCCGATTCTAAACTTTTATTCACAATTCCAACACCTCACTCTGACGGGATCTGGAATGTAGAATTGGCGTAGCGTAAGAGGCAGGCGATGCCGACATTCATTGTGCAGTTTAGTGTCCGTGAGATGATGCTTAAGCTGAAAATGTCTCGGCCTTTTTATGAAACGATATATATATATATATATATATATATATAGAGAGAGAGAGAGAGAGAGAGAGAGAGAGAGAGAGAGAGAGAGAGAGAGAGAGAGAGAGAGAATGTGTGTCTCGGTCAAGTGTATGATATAAAATAAACACATCCTAATTGGAATCACTCATTTCTTTTTGCAAACTGTCATTCTCTTCCTTCATTTCTACCTCAATTCTATCTTATAAGGAACTTCTATCCAAATTTAAGAACTAAAGAAGAATTTATACTGATCTTGCTGCAGGCTTCATTAATGGCAATAACACAACAAAACTTTGTTTGCCAGATGGCGCATCAATATTTTCTGCAGAAAAAAAGAAAAAAAAATGATTTTCTTTTTTGATTCACTATTAGTACTAAAGTCACTAAACATTAGGAAGTTAGAAAAACCATTATTTCCAACCGTTCTCATTAAACATACCAAGCTGTGTTGCTCTCACAGTACAATGTACGGATGGTTACGCAATTATATATGTATTAAAAATAAGTAAAGTAGACAGCGAGGCCAAAATAGCCACATCTCTGCAACCATCTAATTTTGAAATGCTTTACACTAATTTCAAAATGCTATCCACTAATTTTAAACCTGGCGTCAACACATTCGTATTTGGTTAAGTGGCAGGCATCATGAAATGATGCTGCCAATAAACAAGCTCCCTGTGGAAAAACTCCTAAGACAAATTGTTTCCCTCCTATAAAAACATCCGTAAGGACGAGGTAATCACTGCATGAATTAGTCTTACCTTGGTCATATTTATATGAATTGGTCATACTTACATAACCCATTATTACATATCAAAAGGTCAAATCAATTCGAGTGCGTTTCATGTAACAAAACTTTTACTCTTTACTTTCTGATAGATTGTTAATATCAGCAACTATACGTGATCGTTTCAACAATGTTTAGCCCGAGTGGCCAAGTGGTCTAAACAGCTCTCCGTTACCAATCACTGCCATCTCACATGTCTGCGCGGCTTCGAGTCTAAGATTTGGCGAATGCTGATATGTGAGAAAGCTTTCTAGTAGCTTCTCGTGGGGCGGTGGTTCTTTCCGGGGATTTCCCGGTTTCTTCCTCCACCATTAATACTGGCCACCATGTATAACCTCTCGTGTGCTGAAAAATGGCGTTAAGCCCCACAACAACAACAACAACAACAACAACAACAACAACAACAACATCAACAATGTCTAGCACAAGAAGGAGCCTATTGATACATTAAAATTGATGTATATATTAAATTTATTAAAGAAAGTTAACACACATTCTAAAATACATTTTGTGTGCAGCCTATATCCTTTGAATATTTTTAACCAATAAGTGTACTGCCAATCACCATAAATATCCTTTATAATCTAATTACGCTTCAGGTGGCGCTCTACAGTTTCGTATTTAGCATAGGGTTAAAATTTTAAAGAAAAAGAGTTTCCCCGGGTTGCCTCACTAGTTATACTGGTTATTTAAAAGAGACTTTGTATATCTTAGGTGTTGTTCAAAGAACCTTTAATTCCCTTTATTTTGATGTATGATTGATGGGTGTAATATGGGTTAGAGAACATACAGCTTGGCCTTACTGCAGATGTGCACCTTTCAAAAACGTGCTAGCTCTACTTGCTCATTTTCACTTCTCGAACTTCAGAGGTAAATTGTAAAAAAAAGAGCCGATAACTTTTTTTTTTTACATTTTATGTATTTGGTAATTCAGTCATTGCACTTTTAGAAGCTGGTATTATCTAGTTTGACAAAATTCATTTTCCATATTTTAATAGCTGCCAAGAATAGTGTACTTTAGACAAATTTAGGTTGATTTTTGGAGCACAAGGGAGCAGTCATTTTAGTTAGCAGTGTCCCAAGATCATTTAAAATTCCCAAAAGTACAATATCCAAAGAAATTTCATCCACATTACATGAAAGTAGTATATAGGTATGCCAACATTCTCTGCACTGTGCATGTTTAAAATGCAAACAACTTCACCTTACATACATCACTCTCTCAAAAGTACATAATAACTGGTGAGCGCCACCTCATTGTATAATTTTACATCGCCCAGTAATCTGTAACCTTCATATATTATTATCGCTATCTCTTTGTTTGTTTTTGTCTTTTTATCTCATGTTGTTCGTAAACCACTTTTAAACATAAATAATTTAATAGATTGTCGCGCTTTATAGCCGTACATTGCCGGTACGCGGTAAAATCCCAGTCAAACTCTTGGTGCGTTATTTCCATTATTGGTAGCAAGGGTTGTCTCCCTTGGGTATTTCGGCAAGATTCTGACCCATTCCATTTATGCCACGTAGCTTTTGTTTGACATGCTATAGCCAGAACTGTGATGATGTGCCATTGCACTATATGCACACATACAGTCATATGTACTGTTGCATTATCTCTAATACTTTGTTTTGCAGCATTCTGATTTTCGAGGAAAAAGCCAAGCCGCAAGAACGACCAAAGGGAAAGCCTCCCAAGCAAGACATTTCCAATTTGCCGTAAAGATCAAGTGAAAGACATTCAATATCATATATCATTTTCATGAATCCAAAAATTTTATATTTTTTAACACATAATAGAGTCATTTTTCAATATTACTTAGTTTTTTTTTAGTATGTCTATATGACTTTGAATGGCTGCGTGCACTTGCTAGCTTAAGTATATGAATAATGTTGTGCTCACAAGGTAAAGTAAATTGTGTCCAGTTGTATAATTGAGGAAATAAAGTTAAATTTAGTGAACTTAATGGATAGACAATGTGTTTATCCTCATGTACAATAATTCAGAACTAACTTGCTTGCAATGTCAAGAAAACATTCGTGATGAACACTTGTGCAATTAAAACATTATAATCAAAGCATGGAAAACATATGGATTACATATTTTTTTAAAATATTAATTATTTGATTGTACATATGGTTTTGACAACTTCATATTATACAATTTAAGTCTTAACGGAAACATTCTGAATTTAAGATTTGAAAAATGGATAAAGCGATATATATCGATTTATCCATCCATCCATCCATCCATCCATCCATCCATCCATCCATCCATCCATCCATCCATCCATCCATCCATCCATCCATCCATCCATCCATCCATCCATCCATCCATCTATCTATATATCTGTCTGTCTGTCTGAATCACAAATTACGATCGTCATGTTTTCCAGAATGTATAACTGCCACGTTTGATTCGGGGCATAAATGGTAAAATGATAATACTCAAAAAGATGAAATTTATTTTGATCTTTCCAAATATGTGTCTATACTTATATATTTTAGTATCGTTTTGTAATATGTGTCTATCCTTGCCTTATGCAGGTACCCTTTCGAAATGTGTCTATACAACCCCTATGCAGTTATCCTTTTTCAATATGTGCCTAAACTTGTGCAGTACAGGTATCCGTTACAAATATATGTCTATACTTGCCTTGTGTAGGTATCCTCTTTTATATGTGTCTATACTTTCTATGTCAAAGTATTTTTTGCAACGCATGTCTATACTTGCCCTGTGTAGGTATCTGTTGTAACAAGTGTCTATACTTGCTCTGTGGAGGTATCCAATTTTCAATATGTATCTATATTTGCTCTCTAAAGGTACCCTTTCCAGATAATAGCTTCTGTTTGGTGTGAAGTGTTCCTTTCAAATATGTTTATATACGTTTTCTGTGCAGGTATTCTTTTTCGATGTGTATCTATACATGTCATGTGCAGTTATTCATTGGTAACATATGTCTATACTATTCTCCTATGCATGTATCTTTTCCAAATATATGTCTATAGTACCTTGCGCAGGCATCCTTTCCAGATATGTGCACATTCTTGCCCTGCACAGGTATTGTTTGCAATGTATATAAATTTGTCCTGTCTAGTCATTTTATTACATTACAAAGTGAAATTTCAAGAGGCACGTGCAATATGGTGAGTTAAATCCCAATTGATCACACTGTCATGTCATAAGAATAGAATATTCCGAATGAATTGCAATAGTCTTGAGTGACCTGATGATGCAATTCAGAATACCTTTGAAAGAGTTCACAATAATTCTTTAAGAATGTGTTGATATAAAGTCAATGAGCATTTATTAATTCCAATGAATCATTTAAATAAATAATTCCTCTGTAGCTGTATCTTAACACAACCATTTGATTCTTGTCAAAAAGGGTTTCTACAGACTGACATAAAACATGAATGAATTATTGACTCTTAAAGTCCATATCTTTACGCATATTCACTTGAACTAGATGCGAGCTATAGCCATTGAAAATTTCCAGTCCAGTTGTAAAAAATGTCTGTGCCAATTATTTAATACCAGTGAGGAGTAACATTGAGTCCCGTTCCTTTGCCTTTCTTGTTGGAGAGTTTTCAATGCATCTGTAGAGAACAACTGCAGGAAACAATCAAGTCGTTTGTGTATTACCCAACGGAGACGATGAACTTCAGCTTAGGTGACATAGGGATAAAAATATCGTTACCAAAGCGATATATTTTGAACAAGTATGCGCTGTGAGAAACTTGCAGTTTTCTTTGTAACCAGAGAGGTTTTTCTTGTAACCAGAGAGCATGGCTTTCCGAAAATTGGTAAATGTGATCTGAGTGGCTCATCAGTTGAAGTGAAGTAATGATATTGTCTTGATGAGATAATGTCATATTTCTTGTAAATATATTTTAAATTGCTAATTAAGACAATCCTGTCTTGGCTTATATTCATATGTAATGTTGAATAATAACCTTTACGCTTACAAAATAAATTTGGCTCAAAGGATTGTCAAAACCATATAGGAGTAAATTTCGATAATGAGGTACATTTGTGTTGTTTCATTCAAATCCTTTGATAACACTGGGTCACAAGAATCATATGCACACATTAATTATTCAAAATTAGATGTGGAATGGGAATAAAAAAAGCAACAATTATAAACGTACTTCAAGCTAGGATCGCGGACAGAATTTGAGGGCACTAAAACAATATTCTCCAGCATGCCTTAAGACTTCCCGATTGTGACGCCGGTGTGTTCCCTGATTATTCCCCCACCCCGAATTTTATCTTGTTGCATGGTTGTCTTACCACGACCGCGGCTCTTCTCCAAACTGCAGAATGTTTTTTTTTTCATCAAGTTTAAATGCACATACTATAAGGACACAGTGGATCACATTGTATGTTTAACTCTATAAGTATGTGAACTTTAAACGTACAAGCGTTTGTAAATTTCCTTTATTCTTAGACGGATTCATGGCACTAAAAAGGTTTCATATAAAGGACTTTGAGAATTTTAATCTTCAAAGAAATTTAAATTCTTGGCCAAATTAGTTCTTGATTTACGATTAACATTTTAATGCCAAATTGGCAAAATAAAGGTCATTTTAATGACAAATTGGCAAAATAAAGGTCATTTTAATGCCAAATTGGCAAAATAAAGGTCATTTTAATGACAAATTGGCAAAATAAAGGTCATGTTAATGACAAATTGGCAAAATAAAGGTCATTTTAATGACAAATTGGCAAAATAAAGGTCATTTTAATGACAAATTGGCAAAATAAAGGTCATTTTAATGACAAATTGGCAAAATAAAAGCCATTTTTTCTAAATTGGTAAAATAAGATCATTTCAATGGCAAATTGGCAATAAGGCCAACATGACATTCCAAATAGATAAATAAAACAATTTATGACGTGTTGAAACTGTCTAACGTGTTTCATGTTAGTTGTAAGAAAATAAATTCTAATTTAATGAAATTAACGCTATATGAAAGTTAAATACTCTCTTCTTCATCTGCATTAATGAAACATTTCCATCCATACCTCAAATACTAAATATTTTGTATAACAATGGGCTAATAAACGTGTATGCGACGGTAGACTAGGTCTATTCTGTTTTGATTTGTCAGAGTATTGTGCGCGGTTAAATACTGTTATCGCTTGTCGTGCATTTCCTTAAATTCTGCTTAATAAAATCACGATGTGCAGCACATGCATATTAGATGAAATTTATGTGTTCTCAGTAAATGTTGAATTCAGGGCTACACATGCTTGCTGAACGAAAAATGTATAATGTGTTTATCCTGTGCCTTTTGAATAGAAACTATAATAAGCAGTTTGTTTACAACATGGTCAACGGGTATGCATATTTATTGTAACTCATTCGCTTCTTAGCCGCAACTATAGTTAGTTAATCAGAATGTGTACAGTAACAAAATTAATGGCAAATTCTAATTTGTGTATGTTTCATGTTTATTTTATTTATTCCATGTTTACAGCTATGACTATTTTAATTATCAAGTAGGAGACAGATACTTTCCATTTTATATAACGGTCCTACTCTGAGATGCAATTAATAGTTTCAAGCATTTTAATGTTATCAGGCTTAATTTGTATACGGAGGGTTGTAATTGTACCATTCTTGGAAGCCCCCACTATCCATCCCATTCTATTCAATTACAGAGTCTGGCGCTTTTAATTTACCTATTGCCAAACTACGCGCGCACACACACGCACACTAATGCAAATCATACAAGAATACAAATCATATGGCGAATAACAGCCCTTTCAAGCGTACTGGATCCAGCAAGGGACCATGAATCGGGGATTGATTGAAATAGATGCAATAAACTGACGACGAACAGTGCAAAAATAGTATCTAACTAGTCTGAGCGATTTCGATTCTGAATGGGTCTTTTTCAAAGTCATACACAAAGCATAGGCATAACAAACAAATAAAACATAGAAAACGTTGTGTTTGTAAACTCTACATGGCTTTTTCTACATGAATTTAACCTATAGATGCATTGTCTCAACCTGCCTATTTAGACTTGTTGCAGTTACTAGGAAATATGTGTAGTTAATTAGAAATCTGTGAGACATAGCGACATCTATTACTTTGTGTACATTTATGTAACACAACTTATATCCTGGATATTTGATTGTATACCGCATATTTTATTCTTATAGTAGTTATTAATGGATACTAAGAAGATTTAGTCAATTTTGAAAAGAAAATGTGTCGGCTGCAAAGGATAAATCTACTAGTGCATAGCTTTTTTTTTTAGTATTCTTGGTTTACACCGCTTGCTTTCAATGTTTTAAGGCGGCAAGCAGCAGGAAGGGTGAACCCTACAACTTTTTGCTCGACCCCGTAAGCAAAAATAAGGGTTCCTATAAGGGCTAAAAAATAAGGACAATTACGTTAAACCAGCGCTTCTAACTTGTCTAATTCCATACAGTTAAGAACCGGTAATAAATCGTTTTAGTTAGCTCAGTTTTATTAAACTATTATTGACTTATTTTTAAAAAAATTTATGCGATTTTATTTGCTTGTCTGGTCACACAATTTTTGTCGTCCACCCTTCCTGCTGTAATGAATTAAACAGGCAGTATAGATATTATTAATAAATGAATATTGGAGAACCACATTCAGATATATTAGCTTGAGAGCGGCTAGAGGCAATTAGAAAATATTTACCAATCTGTGATTTAGTTAAACAACATTTACAATCTCGTCAGGAATCTCATGGTGAATTTGAAGAGGATACAAAACAATTATTTAAACCTATCACTGAGACCACTAAAGGTCTTCTTCCTACATTAGAGAAAACAGCTGCAGCAACTGGAAGAATAGTAGAAAGAACAAAACAAAAAGAATTTTGCGTTGACTTACAGCCGTCATAGCTGCTGCGATGCCACTCCCTGAAATACCTGAGGATGAAGATCAGCCTGGAGATGATGAATCACCAGCTTCCGAACAAGAGTCATGCAATAAGTACTGTTGAACTGATAAATAAATTTAATGAAAATGTTGTTAAGGTATTTAATAACTTGGACCTAGATCAAGTAGCTGAGATTGCTTTGGATGGTTTTGGTTGAAAAGATAAATTAATGAAACCTGAATACGCTAAAGATATTAAAAGCAGTGAACAATGGCGAAAAGTATTATATAGTATACATATAAATGTTGAACGAGATAGAAATGATGATTCATTATATCAGAATTATGTTAGGGTAATTTTTTTTTAATCAAGACGGGGAGGGAGAACAGAATAAAAAATAAAAGAATCAAAAACCTCCAAAACGACAACAAAAAACTCCAAAACCATTTGAGCAATCACTTTTTGATTATCCAGAGTTATCAAAATCATGAATACCAATTCTATCTCCTAAACCAAGTAAAATGACACCATCGAAACCAAGTGAAGAGCAATAATAATTTCAAGACGATCCTGGTGCAACCGGAAGTGGTATAGAAAATGGCATTATTACTTGTCCCAATAATGTCCTTGCTGATGTTGATCGAATAGAAATCCTCATTGGAGGAAAACGAACTGGTAATAATTTCCCATAAATCATTAATGAAGCAGCTGATATTTGCAAACGATTATTTACAGGTGGAATTATGGATCTTATTGTATATCAACAATGATACCGCCGAAGACTACTATAGTGACTACGTCAGTGGATCGAGTATGTAATTAAATATAGTTATTATAATAAAATGATCGTACATAGTACTCAACGTGGACCAACCATTGTATACAAAACAAAAAACTACTGAGATGGACTAGGTGATGTTGTTCAGGGTCTATTTAGAAGGATAGTCCCAAAGGCAGTATCGATTGCAAAGCAGCTAAAAATAAAAGCTATTGATGTTGCTCGTGAAAAGGTATTGGTGATGTTGGCAATGCTTCTGGTAAAGCATTCTCAGCAATTAAAGATAGACTAGCACGATTATACGACGAAAACTTAAACCTGTAAAATTACCTAGCACTGAAAAAATGCCTGCAAATATTAGTAAAACAATAAACCAATCTGCTAATGAAAAACTAACAGAGTTGGCTGATGTACCATTATTAGAAAGGAAAATATATAACCGCTAGACTGATAGCAGGAATTGGTATTACTTCTCGAGGTGGTCTTCGTGTTAGAAAATAGCAAATATAATAAAGATGTTCAAGCGTATAACTGATCTAGCGTTTGATATAGATGCACCAGTACTCAAGGATGAGTTTGTGCGCGATTATCAATATTATTCTTATGACTCAAGAATTCCAGATCAGCGTGGGAGAACTGGACTTCAGGTTCAGGATACAAGCAGATATTACTTACCCGTTGAAGCATTTATTGAAGTAGAGGGCGAAATATTAAAAGCAGATAATACTGAATATAACGCTGATGTTAGTGCAGGGTTTGTTAATAATGGCATTATGGCGTTATTGGAAAACGCTACCAACATTATCGACGGAAAAATATTGAATCAATTCAGAAAGATGTTGATATTGCTACAACAATACTTGGTTTTGCAGGATACAGTAATGATTTTTCAAAATCAGTTGGTCCATGAACGATGTTTGTAAAATATACTTCTAATTCTCCAGAATGCCAACAATATAAAATAGGACGACCAAGAAACTTCGCCAACAACACTGATGCCGATGTACAAAGAACGATTATTCAAATAGATGTAGATTTCAACTTAGGATTTAGATCACGTCTAGCGATGTTAAATGATAATAGAAGAGTGTTTTCATGTGCAATTCCACTGTCACATGACTTTTGATTCTGTAGAAATGTCAGAAAGGTTATTTTTGGAGCCAAACATACAGTTGTACTAGTACGAAAGGCTACAGACGACGATTCAATATGGAGACATCCTGGTGCTGATGATGGCAGAGCAATTCTTGAAAAACTTGTAGATGCCGATGATGACTCCATCAATATATGAAGAAAATCGGTTTCTATCTTTTATGAGTCAACGAGTTAAATCAATGTTATCATGGTTAAAAATGACCACAGATGCTATTCAGAGTAATATTAATGGTATATGTACATGGCAAAAAGCTTCTAAGCAAGGTATTTCTGCACTAAGACATATTTATTGCATTACAAAATGCTGCACGCGTAAACTCACAAAATCATAGTATTATGATATTTAAAAAACTTGGCATTTCTGAAGTTTCTTTAAGGATAAATGGACATCAAGAACCATCAGAGGATATATATATATATATATATATATATATATATATATATATATATATATATATATATATATATATATATATATTACTGAACTTCGGTCAAATCATGTAGCACGTACGTATCATCATCTTATGGTGTTTATGGGGCGTGATCAGAACATTGATACTAGTTTACAAATATCACAATTAGATTTTACAACCTTATATCCGATTTATTGCTTTTCACTTGAACATTTAGATTTAACCAGACAATCAGTAGTCGATATACATATTCGAGCTAGTGTTAATAGAGATGCAGTAGTTATTGCTAATTACAGAGAAATAGCCGTTATACTCAGTGACAAGACGATGTTATTTGAAGGTATTGGTGGACGAATGAGAGTCGTTGATGCCCCAGTAGAATATATGTATGTTATTTGAAGGTATTGGTGGACGAATGAGAGTCGTTGATGCCCCAGTAGAATATATGTATGTTATTTGAAGGTATTGGTGGACGAATGAGAGTCGTTGATGCCCCAGTAGAATATATGTATGTTAGTAGTGAAGGGGGACGATATAGCGACAATGGGAGTTATCATTAAAATATGGCCTGGGACGATATAGCGACAAGATTTTTGGCGACAAATGGCACAGCGTGGGGTAATATAGCGACAAGGGGAATTTTGTATTAGCACACCCTGGGACTGTATAGCGACAAGAGAAATGGCCCAGGTGGCATGACGTCACGTTACTGGACACTTGTCAACAGTGTAGCAATGTGTAAGTACTGTGACGTCAAGCATTCGTCAAGTACTGTGACATCAAGCGTTCGTCGTGTTAGTGAATGTAGTGATATGTATGTTTTATAACTTATACAGGCAATTTGTTATGGAAAAGTATAATCTTTTCGAGGCATGGAAAGTGGCCCTGAAAAGGGCCTTTGTTTATGATGTTAACATCATGCCGTTAACATACAGGACATCGCATTGCTTTTTTCTTTCTCAAAGCTTGTCTTAAACTGCATCTCACTTCTTGTCCGAAGATGAGAGTCCGCTTCAAACAGCCTTGTCTTTCCACATAACATCTTCTTTTCCAAACAGTGGCACCTTTAATCCGGATGACAGACCATTTTGTTTTCGCATACACGGGTAATTCTGGATCAAAAAACAATGACGATAACCAACTAGAGGATTTAGCAGTGATCAACATCTTTGTGTGTGATGAGAACAGGTGAAGGCAATGAAGTGAACTGTTTGTATTTATAGGGAAAGACTGGATCGAAACAGATTGAAATGGTTGACCAATCCCAATACGCGTTACAAAATTCGGTCACTTCGCGGAGCCTGTCTTCCAATCCGAAGAGAGTTCCCTGTGACGTCACAATGCCTATATACGTTCGCTAGCGTTCGTGCGAAGTTAATAGATGCGGCATTGTTGAGTCAAACATGACAGAACTTAAAAAGACAATGAATTGGGGTGCACCAGCTGCGGAGACGAAAAGCAATGGTATAGCTTCAGCTACTAAAGTGAACACTGTGTCACTGACCGAAGAGGTTGATTTCAACTGGGATTTAGTTGATTTTCTCTCTTCGCAAGAATTTGTACCGGCACCCGTACCTTCACCAATTTCTCCTTCTTTACCACGCATCGACGATTTTAAACAAAGACAAAAAGAAGAATTAGAGAAATTTTTACAGCAGCAGAAAGAAGCAGAAGAAGCATTTCTGCTTGAACAGCAACAGCGAGAAGAAGAAGAGACGAGAAGGAAACGACAAGAAGAAGAAGAAGCAGTAGAAAAGAAAGCAAGTCCAGGAGAGAAGGAAAACAGTGAAAGTCAAACGGTCACGATACTCTTGGATATTTTAGCGGAGTTAAGAAATCTGAAAGAAATGTATCAGACTTCTTTATTACGACCGAAGAGAAAAAGACCTTCCCGAGCCAAGCAGACTAACATTGTGACTACACCAGAGATTCCACCATTAGTAATTTCTACTCAATCACTGACAAGAGCAAGTCCACAAGTTGGCCTTGGCCGTGGCAAAGGCATAAGGCAATTAAAGCGAATTGCTTCTCGTTCTTGAGTGTGTTCTCAGGAAACAAAAGACCCAACGGTCCTTTTCAGGACCACTCATTACTTTCGAAAAGAAATACTATTCATTTTGCCAAAAAAAAAATCAATGAAAGCTTAAAATCCTTGTATCACCCTTTAGTATGTATGTATTCATTTATGTATGTGTGTGTGTGTGTGTGTGCGTGAATGTAGACTCTTATTCTAAAAAATTAAAACCAGGAGACACTTACGTTTTTTCAATCTGGTCTATTCTGGTACAATTCTTTACAATTCAATTCACAACAGAACGCAACACTTCTTTAAAAAAGTTCATAGACTTCTTCTGTGCCTGTTTTTTTTAATTTCTTCACTTTCACAGTTTCCTTCTTCTCTTCCTGTCTCGGGGTTCTTCCTTTTCCTCTTCTTCCTCTTTCTCCTGTTCCTGTTGTTGTTTCTTAGGGCACTCTGTAGACCAATGTCCTCTCTCTTTACAATGATAACAGGTATCTCGACTCTTGTCTTTTTTGACACTGGTTTTTTGACGGTCTGGACATTCTGTAGCCCAATGCCCTTTATTCTTACAGATATAGCAAGTATCCTGACTTTTGTCTCGAAAAGTGGAAGAATAGTCCGTTGAATTGTCTGGCGAAAACTTTCGAATGACACCTCGTAAAGCTCTAATGAGAAGTTCGATTTGTGTGGGTTCTTCCATCGTACTGATCAGCTTGAGAGCAAAAAATGAATACTGAGAGGGAAGGCACTAGCCGTTTATATATGCACTGATTTGACATGAATATATAGGACCCACGGCATTTCAAATGTAGTCATTTCACTTTTTTCAATCAAGATGAAACGATCGCACGATTTCAGTGAGAGAGAAAAAGAAAGTAAGAGGCAGAAACGTGATTTATCGCCTCGCACAGTAGCCGAAGTCTTGGCTCAAATTCATGCCAGTGATTTTGAAGATGAGATGAGTGAACCAGAATCTAAACTCAGGGAGTCTACAGCAAAGCAAAATAAAGTACCAACAGTAAACCCTAAAAATTACTATCACATTCAAGAGACCGACAAACGATCCTCTAGAAAATTTAGAACTACAGCCCACACGTACACCGTGAAGTTTAAAGATTTCAAGTCCGACGTACCACTGGAGAAAGCAGAAGAGTTCATCACCGATGTGTGGGATTCTTTGTTAACAAATCTGAAACAGCAATGTGAAGCCAAAGAAGACGATCGCTTGAGACTTTCCATTCATCACGACAATTTGAAGTCTCCCGTATGGATCGAATTTAGCAGTCCATCAGAATTGACACCTTCCAAAATCATCGACAAGATTCAACACGTGCAACAATCCAATGACAAGTTTCACATCACCGACGGAAAAGCGACACTGTTCATGACCCACGTTTCTCTTCCCCAAGGGACAGGACAGCTCAAAAAGGTGTTCTTGGTAGACAACCTTCGCAGCATCAAAAAGAGCATCGTCCAAATTAACAACCCTCAAGACAAAATGTGTTTAGCCCGTGCCATCGTGGTGGGACGAATGTATGTCGACAAGAAGAACACGCCAGAATGGAAAAGAGCCTGGAAAACTATTCAACGATCGGACCGAGCCAAACAACCAAGAGAGGCAGAACTCCTGTTACAGCAAGCGGGACTAGCTAAAGACACACCCTGTGGCATTCCTGAAATGCAAAAGTTTCAAGACGTTTTGGCTCCACGTTACACCTTGAAAGTGCACCCACAAGAAGTGCGCGGACCACTGTTGTTTCGAGGCAAAGATTTCCAAGACGGAAAATACATTCACATCTATCATCACGATGAACATTTTGATGTCATTACCAGTATCACTGCATTCCTGTCCTACGGTTATTACTGTGAGAAATGTGACTATGGCTATAACAATCGAGAACAACATAAGCATTGCGGATCGAAATGTGAGGGATGTTTAGCCTCTAAACCCTGTTTAGACGAAGGACAAGAACGAGTGCATTGCTCTGCTTGTCAGCGGACGTTTGTTAGTCCTGCCTGTTACCAGCAGCATTTGAAGACGCAAGGTTCACAGCGGAAAAGTGCATGTCAACTCCTGAGATTGTGCCCTACTTGTGGACAAGGCATACGTAACAACAACGCCAAGGCACACGTCTGTTCAGGAAAGAAAAGATGTCACATTTGTCACCAAATCGTGGACTTGGAACACCAATGCTACATTCAAAAATACCATTCTAAACATGAAGAAAAAGAAAAAGAAGAGGCCCAGAAAAAGAAAGGCAATTTCATCTTTTTCGATTTTGAATGCATGCAAGAAACTGGCATTCACATCCCTAATTTCTGCGTGGCTCATCGAGCGTGCGAAAAATGCATCCAAGAGCCTATCTTGACTCATTGCCCTCACTGTAGCAAGATTCCTGGTGGACGTGAAAAAATCTTTAGGGGACCGAACACATTGACCAATTTTGCCCAATGGGCCTTAGACCCTATCGACGAGACGTGGAGCCAAGAAGATATCGAACGTTACGGAGATTGTCATCGTTTTGCCACAGTCATGGCTCACAATTTCTCGGGATACGATGGACAGTTTTTGCTGAGATACTATACGGAACAAAGTACCGAACGTCCTAAAGTGACTTTGAACGGAGCCAAAATCATTTCCATGCAAGTGGGACAAGTGCAGTTTAACGATTCGATGAGTTATTTGGCCATGCCTTTGAGTCGCATGCCTAAAACGTTTGGCATGACAGAAATGGCCAAAGGCTATTTTCCTCACTTTTACAATACCGAAGCCAATCAACATGCTGTTCTACCTCATTTGCCAGAGGTTCACTACTACGACCCCGACAACATGCGTACCGAACAACGAGAAGCTTTCTTCGCATGGTACCAGACTCACGCTTCGGACCCTTTCGACTTTCAGGAAGAAATGTTAAAATATTGTCGTTCCGACGTGGACATTTTACGGCGTTGCTGTGGCAAATTTCGAGAATTATTCATGGAACACGGAGGAATCGATCCTTTGAAAGAAGCCTGCACCCTTGCTAAAGCGTGTTCCTTAGTGTACCGTCAACGATTCATGCCCGAAAACACCCTAGCTGTTATCACCCCTCAAACGACCCATTTTGTCAAACGACAATACTCGGTTAAAGCACTACGCTGGTTACATTACTTGTGTGACAAGGAAGACAAATGGATTCAACATGCCCGCAACGGAGGAGGTGAAAAGACCATCGGAAGGTATTCGATAGATGGTTGGAACTTAGAAAACCCTCAGATCGTGTACGAGTTTAACGGTTGCTTATTTCATGGATGTCCTATCTGTTATCCTCAACGGAGCACTAAAAATCAGTTTTTACAACAAACCATGGAAGACTTGTACCAGGCCACTTGTCAACGTCGCTTGAAGTTAGAAGAGCAAGGGTATCAAGTGATAGAAATGTGGGAACACGAATACGACCAGCGATTGAAAACCGATCCCGAGTTTAAGCGTATCGTGGAAAGTTACAAGCTGTCGGACCCTCTAAACCCAAGGGAGAGTTTGTACGGAGGACGGATGAATGCCACCTGTTTGCTGTACCAAGCCGACGAGGAGAAAGGAGAAGAAATCAAATACTTGGACGTGTGTTCTCTGTACCCATACGTGTGCAAGTATTGTCACTTTCCGGTAGGTCACCCACAATTGCTGACCGAACACATTGACGTGGACAATATTAGACAATACGAAGGATTGATCAAGTGCAAAGTCTTGCCTCCCACGAATTTGTACCATCCCGTGTTACCCCATCATTGCCAAGGAAAACTGATGTTTCCTTTGTGTCGCACTTGTGCTGAAACGTGCAACCAAAACCACCCTTGTCAGCACACACAGGAAGAACGTGCCTTGACGGGAACATGGGTTAGAGTAGAATTGTTTAAAGCTCTGGATCTGGGATACCGACTGTTAGAAGTGTACGAAATTTACCACTTTCCCAAGACAGAAAAGTACCACAAGGGTGACGAGACTCAAAAAGGCATTTTCTCAGAGTACGTAAATGTTTTTTTGAAACTGAAGCAAGAAGCCAGTGGCTATCCTTCCTGGTGTCACACTCCCGAAAGTCAAAAGAAATTCAAAGAGAAATACTGGGAACAGGAAGGCATCACTTTAGACCACGTGGAAAAAAACGAAGGAAGGCGATCGTTTGCCAAAGTGATGTTAAATTGTTTGTGGGGCAAAATGGCACAACGTCCGTGTTTACCCAAAACGGAGTATTTGTCACAACTTTTTCGTTACTTCCAGATGATTCACGACAAAACCAAATTCATAAAACACGTGGACGTCGTTCGTGAGGACTTGCTCTTAGTTAATTACGAAGAAGAACTGGACTTTGTAGAAGCCAACGAATTTGGAAATGTCATCATTGCGGCTTACGTGACAGCTCATGCTCGCTTAAAACTATACGAAGCTTTAGAACTGTTAGGAGATCGTGTGTTGTATTTTGACACGGACAGTTGCATCTACATTAGTCGTTTGGGTCAAGAGCAACCTAAAATCGAAGGAGACCGTTTAGGAGCCTGGACAGACGAACATCCCGAGGACAAGATTCTAAGTTTTGCCAGTGGCGGTCCAAAAAATTACGGTTACGAATTCCGTAACCCTAAAGGAGAAGTGTACACGGAGTGTAAAGTGAAAGGATTGACTCTCAATTATCGCACCAGTCAAGTGGTGAACTTTGGCGTACTCAAAGAAGCCTTGCAGTCTGGTCAGGATGGAAACTTTAAAGTGACCACTTACCAACCTAACAAGATTGTGCGTTTGCCCACACATCAAATCGTCAGTCGACCTTTGGAAAAAGTCTATCAAATCGTGTATCAGAAGCGAGTACGGCTTCCTAACCACTTCACTTTACCGTACGGACACGCTGATATTGCTCAGCATATAAAAAGGGACAACGTTCAAGACTAATAGTTCATTTGGACTACCAAGACCAAGAGAAAAAGATGAATCCTTTTACCCAGCAAATATCCAGCAAGAGTAAACTTGAGTGCGATGCTGTACCTTGCGATGACGTAGATGCTGTACGCTGTGACCTTAGCGATTCAGTACCACATTATGGTCATGGGAACTTTGCAAAGACGACCAAACCTATCCTGGAAACGAGTGATAATGATGGTATACGTGTCAATCCTGACGGATGCAAAAGTGATGCCGCTCGTCATCGTACACCTTTTCACATTATCTGTGGATGTCATCCTCCACAACAAACGCTTCGGTTACCACCCTAGGGATGTCACGTAAAACTGAGCAAACTTTTGCATATCTCACCTTACCCTCATCGAGGTGAATCTGCACAATACGAATATTCGTTTCCTGTGCGTCTGCCAGAATACTCTGATTATGAAAGTCGGATCCAAACCTTTCGAGGTAAATGGCCAAAATATCTGGGAGGACCTACCCCCGAAGAATTAGCCAGAGCTGGATTTTTCTACTTGGGTGAAGGGGATAAAGTCAAGTGCTTTAGTTGTGGCATGTCACTTCACGAGTGGGAACAGAAAGATTCCGCTTACCTGGAACATGTTCGTTGGTCTCCGGATTGTCATTACGTACCTTTAGTGGGACCTCGTCCTTTATTCAAATTCAACGATGTCAAGTAAGAAAGTAGCCGCAGGGTTAGGAGTCCAAGGTCGGGTCACCCCTAGTCAAGTATTTAAACCTGACATC
Source organism: Potamilus streckersoni (assembly GCA_016746295.1). Lineage (NCBI taxonomy): Eukaryota > Metazoa > Mollusca > Bivalvia > Unionida > Unionidae > Potamilus > Potamilus streckersoni. The sequence continues at coordinate 23,214 of JAEAOA010001032.1, forward strand.
AATATCAATCTTCAAACATTACCGCTGGAATTGCAAGAGAAGATCTACAAGGACATTTGGCAGAGTCTTGCTAGTGCCAAATCTCAATTGGTGACTGTAGAACGTTTGTGTCGAGAAATTCACAGGAGGAAAGTGAAAGAAGTCAACCAACAAGTTCGATGTCTTTGGATTAAAGTTGTGTTCATTCTTTGTTTTCGCTTTAGACCATTTACAACGGAAGATTTTATTAACATTCTGGACCGTTATCCTGAATGGCAGTGGAATGAAATAACTCACTACGTTCAATACTTTCGCTCTAAGAGAAGTGTTTAAGACATGGTTATGGATCCTTTACTAGAGAATATTCGTGGTTTACCTGTGGAATTGAGAGAACGAATTTATCGAGAGTTGGTCAAAATACAAGTCAAACGCAAAGAACTATTGCATCCGTTACGTCACCGATGTTTGAACCACTGGTACCTCAATGCTATAAAAGGATTGATTCTGAAGAAAGTGTTCAAGTGGTCAGACATTAGTCAACATCGAGTGGGAAAAAAGTGTATTGTTAGTAGAGATTATATGTACTTCCAGTTACACTTACTGAATCGAATTCCAGAGGACGAGTTAGAGAGTTACCACAATCTTGAACAGTTTGTAAACTTAGTGGAAGAGGAAACTTCTGATCGACTAGTCACATTTCAGTTAGTGACTAGAGAATTTAGATTCGAGAATGGAATAAAACGACTATGTTTGTGGAGAAATTACGGTTATATGCTGGCGAAAAAAAGTGACTATAAAATCGTTCTACCATGCCGAAACCGTTATCATTGTTGATTCAACAGATTCCTTGGAAGGAGATCCATGACCATATTCAATCAGTGGAGGATTACCATTGCCTTTTACGAGAACTGTGTCCATTGAATTGGGGACGACGTGTCGTGTGTGTCTTAGTGACTTGCTTTCTGGGATTTCGTTTACCGTCCGATCATTTGTGGACACTTTACGAACAGTACGTACCACTCCAAAAACTAAATATGAAAGTGATGCCTTTAAATGCTCACGAGAAACTCATTCTCCTGAAAGCTTTGCGCTTTCATTTGGATACTTCTAAACCTTTACGGGAAAACAAGATTCGTCAACTTTTAGGTACCGAAGAGGTGTATGAGGATGTGTGTGTAGCTTGTGACTTACACCCTCACTGGACAGATGTACGTGACTGGAAAAGTGTGGGTTTTGAGGCATGGACTAAAGAAGTGGCTAACTATGCCCGAGATTTGTAATCCTGAAACATTAAAACGTTCCGTGAAAAAAGTCACTTTTCATTCTGTGTTAGTGACAATACCAGAAGAAGAAGAAGAACAGCCTGTCACGGAGGAAAACCATTCTCTTCAGGACAGGACGGTCCTTGACCTTTCCGAAAGGCCATTCCAGGAGAACCTTTGTGTGACAGTACCAAACCATGTTCAAACGTTTAGAACATTACGCATTATCCCTAGGACACTACATTTGAATGACAAAATGTGTTGTCAAGTAGAAATTTGTTTATATTCCACGATAGTTGTGTTGATGTGTCTTTTATTCATGTACTTAACCATTTGGCTATTATGTATTTATGTCCTTCGTGTTATTTCATTTTAAAGTTTGCAATAAACGTGTCCTGAAAAAGTATAAAAACTCTTGTCTTGTTTGTCATCGTGTTACACGAAAGGTGACATTCCTGACGCTACTATGGCTACCTCTACTGTCTCTGCTCCCTCTTCCTCCACTTTCAAAGTCATTGACGAACACTTAGACCGTGCTAGTTGGGATGCCTTGTATCTTCGACATCCCTTTAACATGCTCATTGCTGGACCTAGCGGTTCAGGCAAAACCGAATTTGTCAAACGTTTGATCGAACATAAACATCATTTGATCGATCGTTCACCTCAACGTATCGTGTGGTGTTACAAAGAGTGGCAATCCGCGTACAACCTTCTACGAGAAAGTCAAGGTGAATCCATTGTGTTTGTGGAAGGCATTCCGGTCGAAGACGACGGTATCGTGTCTGACCCCAGTCAAACCCATTTGGTTATTTTTGATGACATGTTAGGAGAAGACGAAGAAGAAATTAAGCTGTGGTTTACACGCAAAGGGCATCATCGTAATGCCAGTGTCATTTACATTACTCAAAATTTGTTTCAACAAAGTAAAGCCCATCGTACCATCAGTCTCAATGCTCATTACGTGGTCTTGTTTAAAAGTCCTAGAGATAAATCGCAAGTGCAAGTCTTAGCCAAACAGTTAGGAACACCTTGGCTAACTCATGCGTACGAAGATGCCACTCAAACTCCACACGCCTATTTACTCGTGGATTTGAAACCCACTACCCCCGATTATTTGCGATTTCGTACCCATCTGTTTCACCACTGGTGTCAAGACGGTGGACCTGTCGTGTACTCATCCCCGTCGTCGACTTAACCATGACCAGCAAAGACAAAAATAGTATAAAAACCTTGGTTACTTGGATTCTGTCTCACACATTGTCAACATGACGTCCCTTCAGTCTCATCTTCCCGTTAAATTGATTCGTGCCTTGTATGGCATTAGTTGCGAGAAAAATCCACAAATACGTGCTCGTGTCTTAGAAGCCAGTCTCAAAGAAGTCTTACGATGGTTTACGGTGACAGCACGTCAATTACTGCAAGGCATCATTCAGATTCCACATCAAACCAAACGTTTTTTTGACAGAAACAGAGTAGCCTTGACGCAACTAGCTGATCCTCGCATTGACACTCAAACCAAAAAGCAAATCATTTTGAAACCTGGAGGTAGTGGTTCACTAGGAGGTGTCATCATTCGTTCCCTCCTAAAATGGGATCCCAATGCACCCAAACTTGTCCCCAAGAAACAAGTTACTCCCAAACGTACCCAGAAGAAAAAGAAAAAGAACCACGGTAGTAAAACCAAGTCACCACCTCAGAAAACGAAAAAGAAAAGTCAATCGAAAAGAGTTTCAACCTACATGAGAGCGTCTCCAAAAATGTCTTCTCCATCAGTAATACCCGCTTCCTCTTTAGCAGCAGCGGCTGCTGCTCACAAAGTACCTGCCCCAAAAATCAAAGTCCAAGAGAGAACAGGTGTGTTACAAAGTTTACTGGATTTGTCCAACCAAGAATTGGCTCGATTTAGCCCTTTGCGAACTCCTCCACGACGTGTGTTGCCTGTCATCAAGTTGATACGACGTAAAGACAATCAGTGGCGACGCATTCCAGTATAAAAAGGCCCAAGGTCCATTTTAACATCAGTGTGTTCTTTTGTGCTGCTAATCACCTCAAGATGGCACCACCAAGAAGTGTACACCATCACCATCGTCGTTCTTCTGTGCAAAAAGGAAAAGGAAAACGAAAACGTCAGTCACGTCATCCTAAGAAACGATTAGTTCAGCATCGACGACACCTACAGAAAAGACACAGTCGTTCCAAGAAAAAAAGGAGTCACCAAAGAGGCGGTTTCTTCAGTCCTTTTTTTGTTTACAGACATATTGACAACATGTTGGGAAAGGTTGAGCAATTTATAAAAGAGAGACAACAAAAAAATTGATCAGGGACAAAGACCATATGGATAAGGCTAACAAGGACGAACTATGAAGTTAAGTGGCTGTCGTGTACCCAAAGATGTATCGTTCTCCTGTTCCAAAAGGAAACAAGACAGTTTCGTTGTGTTAAAAAAGGATAAAAGGTCATGTACCCAAGTGATTGACGTTAGTGTACTTTTTGGTGTCTGCCCTGGAAACAATTCTCAAAAAATGTCACCCTCCAAAACCCATTCCTCTTCTACTCCTAAAGGAAAGAAAAGAAAAGGACTACCTCCTCGTTTAGTCAAACATTGGGACATGTTGTCTGTCCTGTCCAAAGCTCCTTCACCCATGCGAAAAAAACTCATTCAAACCGCTTCGAAGGACGTCATTGATACCGTGTGCGAATGTTGTCTGAATGTTTTGAAAGGCACGATTCCTTTGTCTGCACATCAGAAAAAATGCTTAGCCAAACATCGACACGTTCTTCGCCAAATGGTCCAAAAGAAAATTCATATTCGTCAAAAGAAAAAGATGTTGGTGCAACGCGGAGGAATTGCTATTTTACCCCTGTTAGCACCCATGTTAGCACCCTTGCTGGGAAACATAGCACAACCCTTGTTGCAAGGAGTAATGGGATCACTTGGAACTATCCTGGGAGGACGAAGATAAAAGGAGAACACTGGAGTCAAAAGATCCCAGACGTGATTCTTGAAATCTAATGGAAGGACGAAAACTGACTTTAGTCCCTTATAAACGATGGATGGAATACCATCGTTGGCAAGAACAACGGACCCCACAATTACCTCCCAATCCTCATTTGACCGAAATGTCACAGTTACAACACGAATTGCAATCGTTGATGGATCGTAGCGATTTGTCCGAAACGGAAAAATCTCAACGGTACGGTCAATTGTTGCAACGACTGCAACTCTTTCACCAAAAAGCATTAGACGAAACAGCTGTACCTTCTTTGAAAGATTTGAAAGCCCTGATGAAAAGTCCATCACCACCACCACCACCACCACCACTTACCTCAGCGGTTAAGACAGAAGCAACCCCACGGATACCTGAAGAAGAGGTACGAGAAGTCTTTCAAACACCACCAGCAGCTCCTCTTCCTAGTAAAATTGCAACGTCCTTGTTGACCCCTTCCCCTACACCTCAACGAGAAGAACTTAAAGCTTGGGTTAAAAAGAAGATGTCCACTCCTTCTTCGACAGAAGTAAAAAAGAAAGAAGGGAAACCAGAAGTGAAAAACGACAAGAAAACCAAAGAAATTCTCTTACCACCATTACCACCTCCAACACCATTACCAAAACTACCTTCCACTTCGACTCCTGTGGCACATCGAACACGTAAAGCCGTTTCCAAACCACCCTCTCGCTCCATAGCGAAAAGCATCAGCGAAGATTGGATCACTTATTAAAAAAAAAAAAAAGATAAAAATGGAGAAGGTCTTAGCTAGCATTTACTACGATCCATCTCATCCAGCTGGCTACGGAGGTGTCCAAAAATTGTATCGTGCTGCCAAAACAAAACTGAAAAGTGTCCGTTTACCTCAAGTGCAACGATGGTTACAAGAACAAGCTACGTACACCTTACACAAACCTATTCGACGAAAATTTTCAAGAAGTCGCACCCAAGTGGAAGGTATCGATCATCAATGGCAGGCGGATTTAGCCGATGTCTCTCATTTGGCCACCTACAATCGTGGCTACAAATATTTGTTTTGTGTCATCGACGTCTTTTCCAAATTTGCTTGGGTCGTGCCTTTGACTTCCAAATCGAGCAGTGAGTTAGTGCGAGCCTTGAAACTGGTGTTGAAACAAAGTGGTCGTCACCCTCTTCGATGGCAAACCGACAAAGGTACCGAATTTCTAAACCAAGCTTTCCAGAAAGAATTGAAGAAACGTGACATTCATTTTTTTACCACCGAGAATCCCGAAACTAAAGCCAGTATCGTGGAACGTTTTCAACGCACTTTGAAAGAACGCATGTGGAAATATTTTACGCATCAACACACTCTCAAGTACATCGACATCTTGCCACACCTCGTTCAATCGTACAACCAATCTTACCATCGGAGCATTGGACGTGCCCCTCAAGAAGTGACTCCCGACAACGAAGTGACCGTCTCCGAGCGTCTGTTTGGTACGTCCCCGTCAGTCACTAGTTCCAAGAAAGGTAGACAGTTAGCCACAGGAGATTGGGTACGCATTGGCAAAACCAAACGTACTTTCGACAAAGGTTACTTGCCCAACTGGACCACCGAATTGTTTCGTGTCACTGAACGAGTGCGTGGTCGTTATCCTCCCGTCTATAAATTGGAAGACATGAACGGAGAAGTGTTAAAAGGAACGTTTTACTTACCCGAGTTACAACGTGTGACCAAAAAAGAAGACGACGTGTACGAAATCGAAAGCATTCTCGATCGAAGAACACGAAAAGTGGGAAAACGGCGTGTCAAAGAAGTCAAAGTACATTGGAAAGGATATCCGTCAAGTTTTGACTCTTGGATTAACGCTTCTCAAATCATTGACTATAAAAAGAAGTGACCATCATGGTCTTCAACACAGCCTCAGTTCCTACTGTGAACGCTTCTTCCCCCAGTTCTTCTCTGCAAGATCTACAAAAGCAACCCTTGTGGGTGTGGTGTGGAGAACGTGTGCCTAAAACGCAAATCGTCTTTTTCTGCCAAATCTTTGTGGTGTATTGTGTCATCGGTGCAGCCATTGCCAATCTAAGTTTACAACAAGGAGACAAACAATTGTGGACCATTTTACTCAGCAGTTGCATTGGTTACCTTCTTCCCAACCCGTCTCTAAAATATTCCTCTAACGGAAACAACAACAACAACGGGAGTCTGGTGTCCAACGTCAGTTCCAACATTCATCCTAACCATTCTCTTTTAGACACTCCTCTGGTCTCCAGTGACTCCTCGGACACTAGAACTGTGGAATTATGAACAACCAATTTTACTTAACCTTACCCAGTGACAGTTCCATGGAGGTGTTTCCCAAAAACACTTTGTGCTGTTACACGGCCAAATTACCTCAAGCCATTCAATTTGATGACGAAGCCTATTGGGAAGTGGCTTTGGTAGAAATGATTCACCCAACACAAATTAAAAACATCGTTGAAACTCAAAACACGGTATCCGTAGAAGTTGAAGATGAACAAGTGCAACAAGTCATGGATGAACGCAGTGATAAAGTTGACTTTCCGAAAACAAAGAATCCTGCCACTAATCGAACCACTTACATGATGAAAATTCCTTCAGGTTATTATTTTAGCGGTCAACATTTGGTGAACACCCTTGCTGACAAGTTCAATATCATGTTTGAAAAAGCCTTGGAGAAAACTAAAAAAAGTGTCAAGATTGAATACCACAAAATAGCTCGTCGACTCCTGATGAAATTTTCACATGACAAAGTCTTGGCCATTACATTTTGTCCTGAATTGTATCACATTTTAGGTGGAAACCCCGAAATGGTCAAGAATCATCCAACCAAAATGCCACCCATAGGTAACAATTTGGATTTTGCCAAACATTTTCATTTCCCTGTAGTAATGAACCAAGGACTGAATTTAATTTTTGTGTACTCCGACGTAGTGGAGTACAACGTAGTAGGTCACACCTCTGTACCGTTACTGCGTGTCATTCCTTTCAAAGTGGATTCTGCCACGGCCGCTGACGAAGAAGGTGGAAACACCTATCACGTTCACCGTGAATTTGTACATCCTCACTATTTACCTGTCAGTAAGTCGTATTTTGACACTGTCAACATAACTATAAAAGGAGATCTGGGACAAAATATTCCATTCACCCAAGGGAGAGTCACTGTGAAACTCCATTTTCGAAAAAGAGTACTCTAAAAAACTTTTTTTTGTCAGTCATGTATCCTGTGTACCAAGGAGTCACTCGACAACGAGGGCATGGTTTAGGGGATATGCTCAAATCGGTCTTTCGTACTGTGGTTCCCGTGTTAAAACCAATGGTGACACGGGGATTGCACGCCCTGAAAGATGCTGCGATGACACACGGTAAAGAATTTCTCCACGATGTTATCATTGACAAACAAAACCCCAAAGAAGCTTTCTTACGAGCAGGCAAAAATGTTTTGCTTCAAACAGGCAAAGATATTTTGGGTCGACGAGAAAATCCTATAAATGCCACGTTTGCTGCTGAGTCAGGCATTCCTGCTTCTCTGAGGTTCCAACAAGGACAAGGCAGAAAAAGACGACGAAAACACCCTTTCAAAGGACTTCATACTCTCAAAGCTAGAAAGACTAAGAAAAGAAAAACTGTTCGAGACTTAGACGTGTTTGATTATTAAATTGTAAACAAAAAAAAAACAACAGAAAATGATGCACCGAGAGTCTTGTGCCTGTTCCAAGTCAGAACTGGATCTGTTTGCCATGCCACCCACTATGATGACCATGCAAGAATCCCAATGGGTCGAATTTCATCCTGTTTCCTCTTTGACGGATTCCGCTCCCATCGAGTTTGAAATCAAAGGACAACCGGAAGATTACATTGATCTGAATAGCAGTTACTTGTATCTGAAAGTCAAAGTGCAAAAATCTGACGGTTCCAATCTAGCAGATGATGCCAAAGTAGCTCCCGTCAACAATTTCATGCATTCCTTGTTTAGCGAAGTGGATTTGTACTTGAATAACAAACTGATCAGCAGTAGCATGGATACTTACCCTTACCGAGCGTACCTAGAAAATCTCTTGACGTACGGAAAGGAGGCCAAGAACACTCATCTGGATGCTTGCGTGATTTGGAAACCTGACACACCAGAAAAGTTCGACGAACTAGATGAAGACAATAAAGGATTTGTTGCTCGTCAAAAGAAAATCGTGGGAGCCCATAATTTAGAACTGATGGATCGTTTGCATTTGGACATGTGGTTGCAGGAGAAGTATTTGCTGAACGGAGTAGATATTCGTCTGAGATTGAATCGTAGCAGTACGGCGTTCCACTTGATGGCTGAAGAAAATGTTCACTACAAAACCAAAATTCAAGAAGCCAGACTTTACGTGCGTCGCGTAGAAGTGTTACCTAAAGCGGGAAACGACATCAGTCACACCTTGAGCAGAACCACTGCCAAGTATCCGATACGACGTGTAGAAGTGAAAACATTCACTATTGCTACTGGACTCCGATCCAAGATCGAAGATCATCTATTCCAAGGCCAGTTACCCAAACGTTTAATCGTTGGCATCGTTAGCAATGCAGCCTTCAACGGAGCCAACAATGAAAATCCTTTTGAGTTTAACCACTACAAAGTGTCCAAAATTGAAGTCAGTCGCGATGGCAAGACTCTGTGTACCAGACCCTTTGAACCTAACTTTGACCAGAAGAATTACTTGAGATCGTACTTGTCCCTGTACGAAGCTACCGGTCAACTAGGAACCAACACCAGTCACGGCATTTCGTACGACGATTATGCTGGGGGATACACTTTGTGGGCCTTTGATTTCACTCCAGACCAAGGCAGTGACGAGGGACATTTCCATCCTATAAAATCCGGTCAACTGCGAGTGGAACTTCAGTTTGCAGATCCTCTACCCCACACAACGAACGTCATCCTGTATGCTGAATTCGATAATACCATAGAAATCAACAGTTTGAGAGAAGTTATTCTAGACTATTAGACACTATGGAGGACACTTATCCTTCTTTGAAAGTGGAAGAATCCATGGAATGGGAGGATACCGTGAAAACCAATTTCAAAGACGAAGACAAAGAAAACGAGGTCGTGAAGTCAAGATGGCCAGAACAAGAACAACATTTAGTCTCCTGTTTTGCTAAACACTTGGCAGATAAAATTACGGAATTGGTCAAGAAAGATTGCTATGGATGTCAAAACGATCATCCCAGTCAAATTCAACACGATAAATGTCTCATGATGAGTCAAGAAGAAAAACTGGACGAGTATCTGGACGAAGCTTGGAGTCTCATCGCAGAAGAAACCGTGTTGCATGAGTGGTATAAAGGCTTGTGTGATCATTCCTGTCCTCCACTGACTACTCGAGAAATCTATCACATCGAAGCTCTCTTAGCCCAGAATTGGGAAACCAGGCGAAGAAACGGTTACTTGTCAGAACTTTTCAAGCAAAAAGTCAGAATTGAATTGATGACTTATCATAACCTGTGAAGAAAACAAACAAGAGAAACAAAACAAGCAGAAAAATGGATACCTGGGAACTTTATTACCTTTTGAATAACAGTTCGTATACTGCTTCTTGGAATCCTGTGGTGTGTGCTAAAGATGAACTCCCACATCGCAAAACTCAAGACCACCAAGCTTATGTCATCAACACAGACGACAGTCATCTTCCAGGAACTCACTGGGTAGCCGTGTACTTTCCTCAGGTCAATTGTGTGGAGTATTTTGATTCGTATGGATTACCACCTTTGGAAAACGATATCATTGACTTTATGAGAAGAAATGCCCAGACGACACGATTCAATAATGTGAAGTTACAAAGCAACGATTCTATGGTGTGTGGACAATATTGTGTGTATTTTCTTCATCATCGCAGTCTGGGACATTCTTTAGAACATTTAGTCACCTTTTTTGATCGTGACTCTTCTAGAAATGATGAAAGAGTAGATCGATGGTTTTGTGACCGTTATGGTTATCTTTTGTCTTTAGCTAGAAAACGTAGTGTACATCAATGGCCTCATGATATGAATCAATGGAAATCTCACATGATTTCACAACGTTGTCAACCTTGTCAAAAATAATTTGTATTTTAAATTGAAATGTTGTTTGTTCCTTGTTCCTTGTTAATTCTATTCATTGTTAGTTGAATAAAAAATGTTGTATTTTGAAAAAAAAACGTGTCTGTCGTTTGTTTAGTTATAAAAAAACACAGTTTGAATATATGCTCTTTGACTTTCTCTCTATCCCTCCTCATGACATGAGCTATCCTCACGTTTCAATAACTAAAACTCAGTAGGGATGTTTTCTATCCCGTCCGCGCTTGTACCATATAAAGCGAATGGGTCTCCAGTCTGACCATTCACTGTTGATTCGTCATCCTACGAAGATGCCTTCCAGACTAGCTAAACTCAACGAAGCTTACGTTCAATTACATCGTGTCAGGCTAAACCTGATACCGAAGCCTGAAGAGATAGAGAATGTCAGAATGCTCTCTATAGCCCAAGATCTCATAGAGAATGTCTTTAGAGAGGAAATTGAGAAAGAAAAAGAAGAATGGACTGAGAAATACAGAATTCAGAAGAGGCAAAGAGAAGAGCAGCAACAGCAGCAGCAGCAACAACAACAATATCAACAACAAGAACCAGACAAAGGATTTGTGGACTGTCGAATAGACACCAAAGACTTCTCTTTCTCTTTTCGCAGAAGCAGACCTTATCGTGTCGGAAAACCTGCTGCCAGACGGGGTTGCAATCTTAGACAGTAAAATTCAACAAAGATTGCCATTACTCTTCGTCAAAAAAAACAAAAAACAATCAGCCCTTTTCAGGGCTATTCAAGACTCTCGAAAAGATATACTTCTTTCATTTGCCAAAAAAAAAAATTTAAAATTTAAAATTTTAGAAGTGTGACTATAAACACTTCAATTTTAGAGGAATCAGTAAAACAAACAAAACCCACCCTTTTCTCTCTGTCTTATCCAACAACATACAAAAAAAAAATCTGACTGTGTTGGTAAGTCAAAAAAGTTAACGTGAGAACTTCTTTTAAGTCCGCGTGTTTCATATCATAATAAAAAGTTAGGGGATGTTTTCCATCACGTCCGTTCTCCAAGGATATAAACGCGAGCATACGTCAGTCTAGCTCCCATTGTGAACCTGTTCACATTAAAGATGAGCGAAAGAATTTCAAAACTTATTGAACTCCAAAGACACCTGGAGTGTGCCAGACGTCTCCTGGACGAACTGACTATGGAGGCTTACAAAGAAGAAGCCAGACAGAAAGAAGTAGAGGAGATAGAGAACCAGCGAGGGATCTTGCTGCATCCCATGGTAAAACTCGTGTGTGAGGTGCTACCTGAGGTGAGGACACCTCCAGCAGCAGCAGCAGCAGCAACAGCAGTTACACCGCAGAGACCAGTTATTCATCCCCGACTCTGGTCACGAGGACAAGAGGTTCAGCAGGTCTTCACTATTCCACAAACGGAGGAGTGGGATAGTGAAGCCACTCAAGCTCCGTTCGCTCTGCAGGTCAGAGCAATAAATTGGGAGAATGACTGGAGCCGACGATGTGTGTGCGGTGCTCGTCCTGGAAGATGTCAGCATTAGCCAGATGTCATTGGAGTTCAATTAAACAGCCCTTTTCAGGGCTAACCAAATCTCTAGAAAAGAAATACTTTTCAATTTACCATTTTTCCAACTTGTGTAAATATTGTGAAGTGTAACTATAAACACTCACTTCAATAAAAATGTGTGTGTGTGTGTGTGTGTGTGTGTGTGTTTACATTCGCGTTCGTTGATGAGATGGTGTAGGGTATGATTTGTGCTGCTCGTTTCGTTGATGAGATGGTATATTTTGGGTTTCATGCTGCTCCTTTCGTTGCTGAGATGGTATAATGTGTGTTTTGTGCTTCTTCTTTCGTTGATGAGATAGTATATTTTTTTGGTTTTATGCTTCTCTTTCGTTGATGAGATGGTACAGGGTGTGTTTTTTGTGCTTCTCTTTTCGTTGATGAGATAGTCTATTTTGGGTTTTATGCTTCTCTTTCGTTGATGAGATGGTATATTTTGGGTTTTATGCTTCTCTTTCGTTGATGAGATGGTATATTTTGGGTTGTATGCTTCTCTTTCGTTGATGAGATGGTATAGGGTGTGTTTTTTGTGCTTCTCTTTCGTTGATGAGATAGTATAGGGTGTGTTTTTGTGCTTTTCTTTCATTGATGAGATGGTCTATTTTGGGTTTTATGCTTCTCTTTCGTTGATGAGATGGTATATTTTGGGTTTTATGCTTCTCTTTCGTTGATGAGATGGTATAGGGTGTGTTTTTGTGCTTCTCTTTCGTTGATGAGATGGAATATCATATGTGAAGTGAGTTTAAGGGATGTTTTCATTCACGTCCGTGCTTTACGTATATAAAACCCTAGTGTTCAACATTCGTGCCATTCTACACAGAATACAAAATGAATGGAAGTCTAGAGCTATTTACTCAGTTAAGAGATACTTGGTATTGGTTCGTGGATGGAGTGCACGAACTGGACAAACTTAACCAAGAATGGAAGTTAACAATTACTGAGGACTTGATAAACAAACTAAGAGTAACCAGTTTCAAGTTACAATTGATAACCATAGAAGAAGCAGACAAAATACGAGGAATCGTCAATTCCAAATACTTCAAAGTGGGAACCTTGAAACAGATTCTGGATGATGTTATCCAAGTGAGATGCTATATGGAAGACATCTTCCATTTAACAGAATGGGATTTTGTGAAAAAAGGTGCAGATCACATGAAGAAATGCGAAGACAATATCAAACAAATACTGGAAGAAGAGGTCAAGAAAATTAAGGAAACCTGGGCAAAAGAAAGAAAAGAGAAAGAAAACCAAAAGAAGAAAAAAGACTTTGAAAAACTGAATGAAAATTGGATGAAGATACAAAAAAAGTTTAGAGATATGGGACATCCAGACTGGATGCCATACGAAGAAGAAGTAAAAAAGAAAAAGAGAGGAATTTTAGAGAAATTTAGACAATGGTGGAAGAAATGCAGACAATAAAAAGAAGAAGATGAAAACAAAGGCCCTTTTCAGGGCCACTTTCCATGCCTCGAAAAGATTATACTTTTCCATAACAAATTGCCTGTATAAGTTATAAAACATACATATCACTACATTCACTAACACGACGAACGCTTGATGTCACAGTACTTGACGAATGCTTGACGTCACAGTACTTACACATTGCTACACTGTTGACAAGTGTCCAGTAACGTGACGTCATGCCACCTGGGCCATTTCTCTTGTCGCTATACAGTCCCAGGGTGTGCTAATACAAAATTCCCCTTGTCGCTATATTACCCCACGCTGTGCCATTTGTCGCCAAAAATCTTGTCGCTATATCGTCCCAGGCCATATTTTAATGATAACTCCCATTGTCGCTATATCGTCCCCCTTCACTACTTATGTTATTTGAAGGTATTGGTGGACGAGTGAGAGTCGTTGATGCCCCAGTAGAATATATGTATGTTATTTGAAGGTATTGGTGGACGAATGAGAGTCGTTGATGCCCCAGTAGAATATATGTATGTTATTTGAAGGTATTGGTGGACGAATGAGAGTCATTGATGCCCCAGTAGAATATATGTATGTTATTTGAAGGTATTGGTGGACGAATGAGAGTCGTTGATGCCCCAGTAGAATATATGTAACACATACTTAGATCATCTATTATAATTATTATGTCATACAATCACGTTAGTGTTACCCTGACTCCTGGTCAGATTAAAAGGCTACAATCAGCATAAAAAATTGTGGAATGAAAATATCGCTAAAGCGAGAACAGATGAGCGGTTCAAATAAATTATCGTTGACCGAGCGGCCGTTAAAATTTTTTAATGAAGCAAAAAATTCAAATAAATGCGACAGACTTAATCTTTCTGAGGGCGCCATCAAATATATCACTAAGACTGGTTTGTATATTTCTACTTATCGCAGTTAAGCAGCTGCATTAGGTCCTGTTGGAACTGCTGATGGAATGAAATTAAAGAAAGCAACCGGATAGGAAATAAAAAAAACATCCAAAAAAAAGGGAAATAGCCTCAGATTGCCAGGGACCCCGTATTCGTGGTACAGAAAGGGCGTTAGACTTCCTGGGACAATTTGCTGATGTCACCTATGTCCAAATTTGATTTACTCGAAGCTGCTAAAAACTAAAAATATAAAAAAAACTTTAGAGGTGTTTTCATGCGCGATCAATTACCAAAACAACTGAACAATATTGAAACCGTTATTATCAATCTTAATATAAATTCTGGACCAGGTACTTATTGGCTTTGATATGCAATTGATCCTCGTGGAATTATTTATTTTGATTCATATATATTAGCGCCACCAAAGAATTTCTTCATTATGTCAGCAATAATACTGCTCCAATCTGGTATTCTATGTTACCAACACAAACATTAACTGATCCATCAATATGTGGTCGTGAAGTACTTAATATTCTTGATGCTATATCAAAATCAACAAAACCATCTCATAAAGTCGTGCATGAATATACCACATTGTCACAGTTAAAGAGACATTGATAAATATAGTGATAGATATTTACGGAAGATCTGCTCGTGGTAAAGCTCAGCATTAAGGTGATTTATCTAAATATTGAACTCTTGATCAACTTAGAAATGATATTGATGATTTATTTAATATTACAAGTGGGCAACAAAATGAAGTGGTTGTTTTTCAGGACAAGCAATGACGATTAAAAACGAGTAATATACAGCTACCAGACGTACTTATACGAATTACTACTGCAGTTGCTGATAATATCGTTACTTTTACTGATCAAGGTAAAATACAAGATTCGGGTAAGTAAGTTTACGATTATGTCAAGAAGATTGGCGATTCATTCAGTGGAGATATTATTATGAATAGAATAAAAGAAGAGGTCTTGGAAATCCAACCACAGATAATGATACTGCAACAAAAATACATCGACGATAAAGAATCAAAGTACGTACTATCCAATGGTGGTATAATGCATTCATTTCTCAACATAAATAATAATGGTATTACTAATCTCAAAACACCAAATCTGATTTTGATGTTGCTACGAAAAAATACGTCGATGATAAGGAAGTTCCAATCAACAATAAACTAAGCACACTCAAAACTGATTTTACTAATCACATAAGTACCTTTTTAAATTTTCGAGAAACATAAACAGAACCACAAATGAAGTTTTTTTAACTGCAGCAACTGTTGACATAAAACTCAGATATTAATGCATAACTCAACAAGATTATCAGTGGTATTCCTAATATTGTTCAAAATACGAGCCTTATTAATACTCCTCACCAGCAGATTAAAAATATTGAGAATACAATTGCTTCTGGATCTGGAATGTGTACACCAGAAAACAAAACCATACAACACACCTCAAAAGTTGCTGGTGTGTATTGGTTGTTCTTACTTAGCGGTACAGATTTTAGAAAATTTACTACATCTTCATTGACTGGTAATTTTTCTAGAACAGTATTTGTAGTGTTAGATAAAGATTCTGAGAAAATATTTACGCTGAAATCGATTGATAAATATATGGTTTCAGCTAATTACTGGTGATGTCTGGAATTTCTAACCAAAATCGCCAATTAATTACTTAACGTCATAGTATAATGCATGTAATTTCAACTGACGTTCAACTTCGCAGATATAATCAAGTATGTGAATCCATGACCCAACTGAAAATATGATAGACAGTTATACAGTAAAAGTAAAAAAAAGTATCGCAGACGTATGGTTGTCATTGACATAGTCGTTTACTCAGTTACTGCTATTGTTGCTGGATCCGGATTAATATTATCGACATTAACAATGACAGCTCCAGCAATTATAACAATTATTGTTTTAACTTCAATGACTATCGCAGGTATTCTCAGTATTATCGCTAAAAAGATATATTCGTGCACAAATGATAAATTACGTGAGTATATAATAAAATTACACACAGCAACAGCAGCCTATTCTAAACTAACTTCGTGTGTTTCATTTTATTTTAGTGATGGTAAAATATCCGACGAGTAATTTGCAATAATAATGAAAACCTACGATGAGGCATTCATAATCGCTACTGACGATAGCCAAAATGGAGAATTAAATCATAACAATAATAATAATATCTGAGTCCTTGACAACGTCAAGAGAGTTATTACAACAGATCGTCACTAATACAACTCCATCAAAATTTACGATGATTTCATTAAGTTCGACCAATCCTGAGTTTAGCGTTAACTTTCCAACCGCAATTCCGGAAAAAGAAAAAGCGTTAGCGCAGCTTCGTGTTTAGTATAGCTGGCCTAATATTAGATCAAAACTATTTGGTGGACAAAGCTAAATACTTAATTAGCTTTCGCAAATAAGAAAAAACTTGATAGCACAGCACCGGTTTGAGTTGGCCTACACAACACAGTGACAGTGTTTACATCACAACTAAACGTTACATTGTTGCGATATTTTTGCGAGAAGATTACTGGATGCAGAAACACACATATTTGCTACAATGTATTTGTGACCGGATATTTTCAGCATCTGATTTGGAACATTAGATTGTAAAGAGGACGTAAATAAATCTTATTTTGAGTCGGACTTGCATTACATATTTACCATGGAAATATGCTGTGCTTGGATAACGTTCTGTCATTTGGAGAGACCGGTTTATGTCTACATTCTTCTCCGACCAAGGGTTAATCTACTTCAGTAAGTTCACATTTAAACTAAGCTTGTACATAAGGTGGTACCCATGCTACAGATATACCGCCCTTCCACCCTCGTTATAATCTAAGCAAAATCGGTAGTTTTACTTTTTGTTATTTTTCTTGTCTTGGGGTTTTTGCCATTTTTCATGTTATGATATGTTAAACATAACATAACAAACTCATATGCGGGCAAATTGGCAATACGGACATTGGACGAGACCATTGTTTCTCAATTCCCTTTCGCGAGTCGAATAAAAAAATAGCGGCCACAAAAGTTCATTGAAAACAAAAAAATCCAGAAGGCGGGATTAAAAAAGTTTCACACTATCGCAGCCAATCAGTAAAGAGAATACTGCACAATAATTTCATGGGCTTTTTCGTACCAATCAAAATCACATAAAGTAATATGTTCACATGTAATTATATCAAAAATATGATACTGCAAACACTGTAGGCAAAGTGTACCGACTATGTGATAATATATAAACTCGATCTCTCTTTGAGGTTTATTACAGCAATACGATTTTAATGTATTTTAAGATACCGGTACCTGTTCGGTTTTGACCAACATACTATGCAAATGTGTAATCTAACATACAAAGGTCATTTGCCCTAAATATTTAGTCTTTTCACTTGAATGCAACCATTTCACCCAATATGCAAAATAGCCTACACCGATTTTGAACATAGTGTGTCCAATTTATCATATACATAGTGTGTCCAATTTATCATATACACAGTGTGTCTGATTTATCATATACATAGTGTGTCCAATTTAGCAAGTACATAATGTCCAATTTAGCAAGTACATAATGTGTCCAATTTAGCATGAACATAATGTACACAATGTGTCCAATTTAGTATGTACATAAGTGTCCGATTTAGCATGTATATAATGTATCTTTATTTGAACTGCATAGGATTTCAGCAAAGAGATGTTGAATAACGAAGGATATTTATAAGAACTTACATTAATGATACCCTTAAACGCACTGTTTCGAACGAAGGCGTTTTCAAGAGCAGAGAATTATGTTGTCTGAATCTTGAAAAATAGTAGTCATTATGTATGGCGTAGTTACAATTGTTACACTGTGATTAGGTAAAGGAACCTTAACATTATTAACCCACTTCTTACCATGAATGATAGTCATGTGCTACAATGAACAGAATGACAAACAAATTGCTTAGTACAAATATATAAATCCCATTGAAGCAAGAGGCAATATATTTATCGATAGCAGTAGTAGAGGAAAACCAGGTTTTCAACTCACTTTGTTTTTTTTACCCTCCAAACAAGTATAAATTATAGTCCTAAATTATCCCCCACCCCACCCCCTTTTTTTCCAAAATAAAACAGGGTTTTGACTCACCCTCCCCCACCTCTTTTTTTCCCCTACTACTACTATGTAAACAGGTATTTTGTAACCAAACAAAACAACAGGTGTTGGAATGCGATAAGCTCTTTACACAGAGGTGACTAATTTGTTAGAACAGCGCATGTGTGGAATACAATTATTCTAAAGACGGCAAACGGGTTTTTACCACAAGATAACAGGATGAAAATTAAACTGTGCATTAGAATGTTTCAGTTAACAAGGTGGAAATTAAACTAGCATTAGAATGAAAATGATATTATTTTATATCTCATTACCAATGATTAATGTTTCAACTGTTGATATTAAAAATACTTCACTATCACGACTATAGATACTAAATTTTACTTTACCGCTCACACAGCGATGGGACTCAAACAAATCTTTCATTTCTGGTTTGTTCAGAGGATATTTTTTGTTGATAAAATATACCCTTGACCGATCGAGATCAATTGTGAGTTTAGTATAGTTTTGTTGGCTAATGGGGCTGTGAAAGTTTTTAAATTCCGCTAGCAACTTTTGATACAATTGTTCGAGATAATTGAAATACATGCTGTCATCAGATCTGATGAGCGAAAGTTTTAACTTGTCACATGTTCCATTAAAACATATACCTGATGTTTCATTATTAAATTCAACTGTCAATTGTTTACCGTCCATCATTAGATATTTGATGTTACTATTGTAGCTATTTGTCATTGTCAAATTTTCAAACATTATTTTATAAGTTTAGATAAAATTTCAGTTGGAAAAGATAATGTCGAGTATAGATCTATCATCATAACAATACCCAAGGGCAAATGTATCTACCCCATTTTCACAATAGCGTTTGTCATCAAAATTATACAATCCACGTTTGATAATGACATCTGTTTCGAGTTTATGATGATTAGTTCGAATTGCCATAGCTCTCATAAAACTAACACCACCATCAAGCGCATACCTGTAGTCATCAAATTTCATAAACTTTTTAACAAAATCACGAGGTAGACCTTTGGCTTTTTTCGTTATTTTATTATTATCTAACAATACGGCATACATTTTACTACGTAATCCGATAAAGTATTTGATAGCGCTCGAGTTCATTTCATCTTTAAACTTACCAATAACCTTTTTATTTGTGTCGTCATGAAATTTACTGTCACGTGGATAATCGGAAAGATCAAACAGATGTCAATTATTATACATATCCTGATAGATGTCCTCACATTCGATTTCATATACGAGTGAATCAGTATCAGTAAACAATAATCTACTAGCCGGCCACTGATTTTTAACAAAAGTGTAATGAAAATCGTACATCATCCACTTTGATAAATCTAACACTGCAGCTCCAACATAGATCGGCTTGTTTAGTTTTAGATTTGTTTTTCTTCTTTGTATCGCAACAAGATTTTCATTAAATATTTTCATGCTCACAAAATCATCGTCTGACACAAGTTTGTTTCTGCGATTGACATCATTAACTATTTCAATATTTACGCGTTTCCTAATATTCTCCATCGTCTTACCAAAAACGGAATTGTTCATCAGTTTAAAGAAGTTTTTCTCAAACTCTGTTTTCGCTACAGCTCTTCTTGAAGTGTTCGAGTTAATGTAACCTCTCATCCACGGCGACTGATTAAATTTTAGTACACGATGAACTTTTCTCAACACAAGACCAGCATCGACTGCTTGTTTTAAAACTTTGTAATGCAAAACGTAATTTTTCTTATCAAGTAAATTTGGTACTAGTTTCTTGACCATGGAATGTTGCCTTGGTGATGCTAACGCTTGTTGATCTTTTGATAACAAACTATAATCTATTACCATCGATTCCGCACAGAAAGGGTAATCATTATGTAATTTGTGTAGCGAATTTGGATAATCAAGATCAACTTCAACGAAATAGGAAACATCATCGGGTATCTTTTTTTCTGTCTCTGATAGAAATCGATCAACTGTGATCCAATGAAATCCGCTAAAAGGCATTGGTTCTGCCATCGAACCTCCGTAAAGATTATTACAATCTAGATAAATTATATACTTCGAAGGAAGGTCAGGGTTATACTGTTTCAGGTATTTGTTGTTTGTTTCAGCATATTTTTTTGTTATCACGCTAATACCACCTCGGATACCTTTTTCGATAAAATTGAACATATCCACATCTGTCAGTAATTCTAACCTTACCTTACTAAACTTTAGCAAAGCATCCCATGACAACCCAGGGGCAGAATAATACCAGCAAGGATCTAGTCCGTAATTATTACAACTCACTTCACGAAAACTTTCAAAAACATCTGCTAATAATAACACGTCAGTTTTCAAGTACAAATCATGATAATCACCAAAAGTCTTACGATTAAACTCTTTCCAGATATCTTGTGCATACCTGTACTCGTCATCGGTTATATTTTCGTTTTTAAGTTGTGAGTAAAATTTGTCTTTGTCAGGTAAAGATATTTCATCAAATTTACTCCAATCGTCGAGGTATTCGTATGGAAAAACTCCTTTTTTAGCTAGTAGATTAAATTTATCTCCAAAACAGTCTCTTAGGTTATCAAATTTACTACAACCTTTCACTAACTCATCTAACGAGGCTGCCATAAACTGCAGGCTGTCAATAAAACGTAATTTACCTAGCGTAACTGACATGTACTTTTCAAAATTATTTGGGATGCATTTGATGACGTTATCGAGTTTTAGATGAGCTTTTATCTCAGGATTACCAAAAGCTTCTACTATAATATGGCTATCATATCCTCGAAAATTGTGAAGAATAACCGGAATAAAATCTGGAGCATGAAATTTTAAATTACACTGATTATGAGCCGCTCCACGATACTGTCCAGTCAAATGACAATGGTCATGTACTTTTTTATCATCGTCAAAAGCTTTTTCACAAATATGACAAATTTCTGCTTGCTCGTGATTGGATTCTTGTTGAGGTGTTAATTTTAACATTG
The DNA here is from genome assembly GCA_016746295.1 of Potamilus streckersoni. Classification (NCBI taxonomy): domain Eukaryota; kingdom Metazoa; phylum Mollusca; class Bivalvia; order Unionida; family Unionidae; genus Potamilus; species Potamilus streckersoni. The sequence continues at coordinate 44,488 of JAEAOA010001032.1, forward strand.
GCGTTACTTTTTTCAAATGAGTAAATATATTATCAACTTCATTAATCAACTGCTTGAGAAGCCAAACAGCTGGATTTTTACCACGATATAATTTGATTGATTTAGATAATCTAGAATCAGTACAACAAACTACCTTATACGCTACTCCACACGGAACATGATTTTGAACTTTTCTTGTACTCGATTGATTAGGATTATTTTCTACACCAAGTACAGGTTGAAGTAGGCATTCGAAATCAGCGTATATGACGAAAGGAATTTTTAGTTTGTGATTATGATGGACAAACTGTAACACACTATCTTTTTTAGATGGCATTGTTATTCTTTGCACATCACTACAGTACTGCAAATGCTTTTGTAATGTTTCATTGTTTGTACTGCCATGCAAGCAGCGGTAACAAAAGAACTTTTTGTTCTTATCCTTATTGTACTGTCTACCAACTAGTCCGTTAAAGTTTTTAATCCAAACATAATGATTTTTGTAGTACAGTAAATTTATAGTTGATTGTGAAGCTTTTTCTGAAATATATCTCGGATATACGTCCTCCTTTTCATCTAGTCCGAAAACGTTAATTGAAACATTATTCTGCTTTTCAAATTTTGGTATTTGATTTTCTGCCACTGGAAAGTTAATATCTTTAAAATTTAATCTAGACACATGACTGATATACCTTTCAACACGAGTAGCGTTTTTTTTCTGCTGGAAATAGTGCGGAAAGAACAGCCCATTGGAAACATTTGTTATCTACGTTTTTGATGTTTATACAACATCTTTTACTTTTTATTTTTGGTGGCAGGTCGACGTATGAACTACCTCGTAATACATTATATTTCATCGTGTGAAGCAATATTCCTTTGATCATTTCAAACTTCCAACCCGAACCTAATTGACTAAATTCCTCTATTTTTTTCCAAATTTCTTGGTGTATTTCATTAGATAGTGATAACAGATCAGTCCCAAGCAAAACACGTCTTGATTTTGCGTTCATATAAGGTTCTGCAATTTCCTTGTTAGTTAATTCTTCCATTATAACTAACTTTGAAAATATAACATGATATTGCACAAATAATCTGATACTTTTGTGTTTTTCGAGCTCACGTTTTACAATTGTCTGTAATAGGTGGTAAAGATTAGTTGCAGTAAAATTTACTAAAACAATTTGATTATCAAACTGATAACTATTATCAAAACCTGCAAAAGCAGTCGCTATTTTATTAGGTTCTCCCATAAAGCTTCTCTTAGCTATATCACGCAATTTTAACATTATTATACTATAATGTAATATCTAATTGATAATTTTTTCACACTGCGCATGCGCTAAAAATCAATTAGAGATAAAAAATATCTCCTATAATATAATGACAGCAAATCTAACAAACACATGTGAGCAAGAAGCATATCAAGTTCACCCAAAACATAACTTTACCTCACACTGCGCATGCGCTAAAAATCAATTAGAGATAAAAAATATCACCTATAATATAATGACAGCAAATCTAACAAACATATGTGAGCAAGAAACATATCAAGTTCACCCAAAATATAACTTTATCTCACACTGCGCATGCGCTAAAAATCAATTAGAGATAAAAAATATTACCTATAATATAATGACAGTAAATCTGACAAGCGCACGTGAGCAAGAGATTTATCAAATTCACCCAAAGTATAACTTATACGCTGGAAATGTAATTGGTTCGGTTATTAACATTAAAACCAGAATACCTGTTGGCAAATTAACGTCAACGGGTTATAATATTAGTGTAAAGGGAGATAATGCCGAGAGGATTACAATGTTTAGAAAACATTTTATTTACACTTTGTTTTGCGATGATATTCCAGAGGGACAGCGTGTATATCATTATAATGGTAAAGTCACTGATGATAATATTGAAAATTTATCCTTACAAGATGAGTTTCAGCCGCACCCAGTATTTGATTTATATGAGGCTAACGATCGCGGTATTATTAGAAATAGAAAAACTAAAAAAGTTCTTAGTACTATTAGCAATATGGGATATATCAGGGTAACTGTTAGAGGAACATCAACAAATCAAGTTCGTTATCTTGGTCATAGGTTTGTTTATGAGGTGTTCAATGGATCTATACCCAATGGTCTTGTTATTAATCACATCAATAATATACAAACTGATAATCGATTGGAAAATCTGGAGATAGTAACACAACAGGAAAATGTGAGAAAAGGAAAAAATAGTAATGGTATTAATTTTAGATGCCCAATAAAACCTGTTATTTCAAAAAACCTCGAAACGGATGAGGAGATCGAATTCAAATCGATTTCAGCTGCGGCGAAATATTATAAGATAAATCCCGCAGTCGTAAAAATTATAGCTGATGGAGCAACAAAATCAACTTTTTCAAGAGAATACGATGCTAGGATTGGTTTTAGATATGATATTTGATAGCTCGGTTTTAGTCAAGCAATGATGAGCAAATGCTATGATATCATCGTGATTAAATTTTAACGTTGTTACTACATTTTCATTAATTTTATCTTTTTCTGCTTCTGTTAGTAATATTTTATGAGAATCACCTTGCATTACAATAACATCAACACTATAACCCAACAAACATTTTCTTACCGCTTCGGCTAGTTCGTTATAATTTACTATATTAACTTTTTGGTGATATTTTATCTCATCAGTCATCTTATAATAATAAATTAGATAAAAATATATTATAATAATGGACTTGATGAAACGACTCGCTGAACTCTACGAAGAAGATACTAGTGATAAGGTCATCAGCGATAAGGTCGTCAGTGATGAGGTCATGCATAGTATTACATTTTCCAAAGATTTCGTAGACAAATCTGTTGGTTATAGTGAAGATGATATTTTGTATAACAATGAATCTGATGATGATGGTGAAATAGTCACTGTTGCTGACAGATCTAATTACAGCAGATCAACAACTAAACGGTATAATGTCAAGTATCACATTGCTAAGCAAATAATTAAATTTAATTTTACCGTTGCCGAACAACAACTGTTCTGGCAGTTAATCAAACCTTTTTTAAATATCAAGATCCCAGGCCGACAGAAAAATATCAAATTCGATTTCATATTTGTCAAGATTTTTAATCTAATGACGATCTCTAACGATCGTAAGCAGTATCTAATATCATTATGTAAACCAGTAAAATGTAAATCTGTCAAACAAAAGTATGAGTTAATTTATAATAGCATTATATCATAATCTGCTTGGTTGGGATCCAACTGTTAAATTTATCACTATACCCACGCCATTTGACTAAACTTTTATCCCCTTTTTTTCTAATCACTTTCTCGATAACAAAAACATCCTGCTCAGTTTTCTGTAGTTCTTGTTCATAAAAACTACCTACAATCGGTTCCCCTGCCAGATCTTTTAAAACATATGTTACAGGTAATGTTAAAAGTACCTTATCAACCACAAATACTTCTTCGCTCCAGTTCGGAGTAAATCCTTTTGCAAATACCTTTTTCATCAAAGAAATTCTAACTTTATCACCAACCTTAAATTTATGTCTGCGGTACATGTTTTCATTTGCTAATATTGGATTTTTAACAGCTTTTTTAGGTGTCATTTTGATGGTTCGATGTTTCGTGTTATTATATTCGCTTACGATTTGAGAAAGGTCATCGATGTACCTGTTGGTGTTTTTAGCTGTCATATGTTTGTGTATTTTCTCCTTTAGCGTGCGATTAAATCTCTCAACAACAACGCTTTTACCTTCGTTTCCTGTAACATACCTTTTTATATTATTTTGTTCTAGAAACTGTTCAAACTTTTTGTTAAAAAACTCAGATCCGTGATCAGTCCAGATTTTGTTTGGTTTTCTTTCTGTACTCGTTATTATCTGCTTTAGCGCATCGGTCATTGAAGTTCCTGTCTTATCTGAAACAGGTACACTGAAAGCGTATTTGCTAAAAACGTCTATAACATTAAACAAATACCTTTTTGGAGCGCCATCAGCGCCAACGTTAAACTGAGCTAGATTGGATACATCCACCAAATCTATTGCCCAGATATCATCTACACCATTAGCGACAACTTTACGTCGTTGGAACTTTTTTTTAGGTCTGTGTAGTTCGACTGCAAGATCATCGTATACTTTATTTCCCCGATCGTGAGGTGATTGACGAGACTCTCCGAGTCCAAGTTTATATTTTGCTCCAATTATTCCCTGAACAAATTTTCTATCAAAACGTTCTCGTAGATTTGTTGGCTTCATATCACGTAATTCGTCTAACATTACTTTATCACAATCTAATTTTGAGTTTTCATGATCACGATAACAGATATCATGACGCATTGCTATTGCATCCACTTGATTGTAAGGCTCTTGTCCTGGTAATGGATTGTCGTTTTCATCTAGTTGTTGATGTAGCGGATTCCATGGACCAGTATACCGATGCCCTGGCAATGTCCAACCGCCTTTTGGTTTTGGTAATTTTCCAATTAGTTTATGTATATCTATACCTGACCCTATTATTTCTCTGTTGTTACAACATTGACAGTATGCGGCAATTTTATTTTGCTCAATACACAAATCTCTGTCAGAATCACAGTTGCATATCATTCTATATTTTTAGTCGTCGACTAAAATAATATTAGGATAACCAGATCCTAGCGACGTCGCTGGAGATACTATCGCTGGGGACGTTTTCTTTAAAAATGTATTTTTTCTTTTTCCACAGATTGCACAAATACTTTTTAATATTATCCTGTTGTTTTTTGTTTTTTCTGTTGTTTCATTAATATTTTCTGTTTTAGTTTTACACTTGAGACAGTATGTTGACATTATTATACTTGTAAGTTTACAGATTGCACAAATACTTTTTAATATTATCCTGTTGTTTTTTGTTTTTTCTGTTGTTTCTTTAATATTTTCTGTTTTAGTTTTACACTTGAGACAGTATGTTGACATTATTATACTTGTAAGTTTAGATAAAATTAATTGCGATCTCATCATTAGCGTGAGAAGGTTGCTTATCAAACTGTAAAATAAATTTTAAAAAGTTAAGATTTCTGCTCATCTGTCGGATAAACATAATACAATAATATCCGCAAGCAGACGTTCCAACAGGTTGGAGTTGATTTGACGAATAATACACCTTTTTAAATTTTTTGTTCATATACTTTTTTATTACATCGCTTGGAGGAAGTCCAAACGAGTCAAAATAATTATTATTATAAACTGCTACCCAATGCGTGCCGGATCCGTCATTGAAATCTTGTATATTAATAACACATGAACTTACAGCAGATGGTGATTTTATTGCTGAGAGCTCATCTTTAGAATAAACTCCGTGAAATCCAGGAACTGCTTTTAACTTATCAATGATATCAAAATTACTCAACGGGGTCGACGAGTTCCTGGTAATGTTAGACCACGTCCGATTCCTAAAAGATTTGGCAGCAGACTTCCCGCTAGTCCCGCCAAAAGTGGAGCGAACGGAATAATTCCTCCTTGTTTTGTTTGATTGCATATGCATTTGCACTTTGGTGTTGGTAATTTTGTTTTTGTTGTTTTCTTTTTTTTGTTGTTGGTGATTTCTTTTTCTTTTGTGGCATTATAATATATTATTTACATAAAATTTACAATTTTTTTATTCCACTTCCACGAATGATACCATTACCTTTGACTGCTTTCTCCGTTGCGCCAGATATTGCTCCAGACGCTGCTGCTATTCCTAATGTGCCTAAGACTGGTAAAAGTTTAGGTATTATTGTACTAGTTAATACTGATAATGCCGGACCAAGAAAACCACCTTCTTTTGCCATCGCTGTCATTTGTGCAGCACTCAAATTTAAAACAAAAGTTTTTTTACGATCATACTTTTTTACTTGATTTTTTGTTAGCATTAATTTTGTTAAAACACCATCAGAAATATTAGAATTGATTTTTAATGATACCTGTTCAAGCTTTGCAATAGCAGCTACTAATTTTTTGACCTGACCATCATTCAAATACACTTCTTTTACAATATACCTTGCCATTTTATATAACAACTGTAGATTAAACTTGAACTGTCATTTTTCCTCCAATAGAATCTACTGTGATAAATCTATCACTAATAACTAATGCGTATACGTACAACGGCGCTACTGGAACCGCCCCAAGTGTCCAGGTAATTTCAATATCCGCTGTGCTGTCTACAGCTCGCTCGTTATGTTTACTAACATCAAAATGAAATATAGGATAAAGCGTACGAAATTCCTCTGCTGATATTTGAGTTCCATCTTCAACATCTTGATATTTTTGCATTGCGTCAAGCAGGTACATGTACGGTCGAGAATTATTTTTATTAACGTCATCAGCAAAATTGCACTCGATAGCTCGTTCTGGATATTGCTTTGAATTTAATCTAGCGTATATTCGTCTGACATCAGCGTGGTCAAATATTGCATTATTTTGTTGTTGGTTTCCTCGTCGAGCGTGCTGTTGAAATACGACAAAGATATTTCTCGGCAGTTGTTCGCTTGATGTTGTTGTGACCCTCCATGTGTAGTCAGTAGTATTTGGAACCGCTGTCTGATATACCTTATGCTGCTTAAAGTAAATTCTGTTCGTATGCTTATCAAGCGTACTATTTAATTCTGACATTTTAGTGATTGATGGTGTTATACGTGGCATCCACAAAGCGAGTTTGTTTATGATAAACTGTACATCAGCCCCTCCAGATCTAAACAAGCAATCGTTTTGGTCTGCTCGATCTAAAATAAGAGTATGTTTTACTCCACGGAATACTTTATCATGATCGCGACAAAAGCCGAAAATTGTGCTTAGCGGAAGCATCATTGTAATTTGACGTGATCCTGCTGCAAGTTTTCTTCGCCTAGCAAAGCCTTCGTTATAACGTGGATTTCTCATGTCAAGTGTGTTAAGAAGTAAATTTAACATTGCAGTACCGTCTGCAGCTGCTCCTGGTGGCGTTATATTTAGATTATTAAAAGCTGCTGTAAGAGAAACTCTTGTAGCGTTTGCATTAGCATCTGCAGCAGGTGCGACAATATCTAGTGCAGCATCATTAGCAATGAGAAAATTTCTCACAATTACAGTATTTTCATCAGCATTAGCTCCATGTACTATAGCGCCTCTCTTTAAAAATTCTGTTGATTCAGCTATACCCCGTCCAGTATCTTTAAACCACATCATATTAGTTGCAGTTGATCTCGAGTAAACGTCGGAAAACGAAATAATATTTAAAATTGTACTTGCAACTTGTAGATGACTTGAAATATCTTCTACAGTTTGATTAGCCAGTTGATATCTAGCATTTTTGAATAAACACCACCCGTTATTTATAAGAGCTACTTCTGTTCCAACTGCAAATGCAGCAGGTGGATTGGCTACTGTCATAATCTGACCACGAACTTCTAACATAGCCTTATGTGGCAGTAGAAATACATCTTCGTCTCTGGTGTTAAAGGTTCTAATACCAGTTTTATTTGGTTCGTTAGAATTTTCATCAAGGTACTCAACAAACTCGAATTCTGTCACATCGTTGTCGATGTCATAAGTTTCTGTTAAGTCGAGATAATTTTTAACAGACATTTTATTTTATTAGATTATACAAAATTTTATTGCGGCACTGTTACTTTAGATATTAATTTTTGTATGATCTGCTCGCCCTTTGGTGTTAATAATTTTTTTGTTGTTGTTATCATAGCTTTTTGAGTTTCTTTTGTTGGAGCGATTTCTGAGATAGCTTGTTTTATTTCAGATGCAGTCAGTGGATCTCCTTTTATTTTATCAGCTATTTTTTGTCCCACCGCAGTCCCAGCGGCAGATGCAGCCCCAGTTGCAAAAGCTTTACCAGCGTCAATAGCAATTGGTGCAACTTTACGCGCTAGTCCTGGAATATTTTTAATAACTTTAGTGAATATATTTCCAAAAAATCCTCCTACTATTTTTCTTCGATTAACTTTTTTTCTTTGTTTCATTATATTTGATGTTTCATAATTTTTACTTTTGCTCGCGTAGATGTAAATAATAAGTTACAACTTCATTACTAACATGTAACTGTTTTCCTAATTGATCTGTCAACTGCATCCTTATACTTGATATTTGATCTTCAACGTTTAAAGGATAATATATAATATGTCGTGGAGTTATTTGCATGAGAGAACCTGGTGGGACTTCTGGTGAGAAACTGTAAATCGTTTGACCTTTGCTACCTTTTGATGTATAAGAACCAGAAGCAGTAGAGCAATTTACTAATATTGTATTTACTTCTGTTATATTTGCTGGCAGTTCACTGTCATATGTAATAGGCTGATCAAGTGCAGTGTAAGTTTTTTCAATAAATCCTAACAGTTGTGCAATACTTCTTTCTCTTGGTTCAAGAGTGATTGCTATATTTTTCAAAGTTATCCTAGTTCGCAATGTGTTATAATTTGCTGCTAATTCAAAATTATCAGCCACACCGTTAGCTTTTGTTATGAGCTCTTTGATTGTCTTGTTTAGATCTTCAATATTATAAGCTCCTTGCGGAATTTTTATTTTTTTTGTTGTAGATATTGGAGATGTTGTAATCATAGTAAAATACATTTCATCGTTAACATCATTTTTCACGTTAGGTATAGCATTCCAGCAAGTACAAGAAATTAATCCAATTTCATATTGTTTTGCAGGATCTAGTTCTATAGGTGGAATATAATTTACTGAAAAATTTGCGCTATCTTCTGCAGACTCACTAGAGTTTAGTAATAATGTTGTTTGCATTCCTTTAATATTATATCATTTTACAAAATTAAGTCGCCCCGATTAAGTCGCGGTGTAAAGTTTCGTATTCGTCAGATGTTAATAATTCACTCGATCTTAGATGATCAAGTATGTCAATAATTTCATTATCAAGTTCAACACTATCATTCCCAGCTTCCTTTGACGATATTAATAACATTAATCTACCTATCATTTCAGTAGTTGAAGTAAATACTTTTACACCAGTTCCTGTTTTTTCTTTTCTATATTTTTCTACACGAGATTTATCGTATACAGTCAAAAATTTCCTTCTAAAACTCCACCCCTTACCAAAAGGTTCTGCTCTATTTTTTTCTGCTGTTTCTTTAAACATGAGAGCAATAACACCATATCTCATTCTATCATAAAATGGAAGCATATCATTAATTTCTGTAACCGTGTTTATTTCATCTTTAGCAGCAGCTCCGTCTATTAGTATTTCATCTAATCTATCGAGTAATGTTTGATATTCTAGATCATTCCACTCGCTTATATCATCAATATCTATTATATTTTCTTTGTTTAAAAAATCATCATATTCACTACCTTTTATCTTATCATTTGCTCTTTTTATAAAATAAAGTCTTTGCTCTCCAACTTCCATAAACTTTACAGTAAGATCACCGACTCTTTGTTGCTCCTCTCTGATATCTTTTATGTCTCCTGATAAACTTGTTATAATATTTGTTATTCCTTGCGTTGTTAACTCTGCTAATCTTCGCTCAAGTTCCAGCGGATTGTTTATCAATCGATCTGTTTCAGCTTGTCTAGCAGCAGGATCAGCTATATTTGCTGTAAGTGCCTCAATTAATTTTCTTTTTTCTTCATCAGATCTGGTAACAAGTTTTGCAGCAGCTGCTTCTTGTTGTTCTTTAACAATTCCAACCAAACCTTTTTCCTGCAGTTGTTTAAGTTCTTCTTCTAACAGTGGTTTAGTTTCAGGTTGTTTATCTAATAATGCTTCAGTAACCGGCTTGAAAATTGTAGCTGTTGCTTCTGTAGCAGTTATTTGCCCACGTCGTGCTTCTTGTACTTTTTACTTAAGTGATGCCTGAGACTGAGCAAGTTTTTTTAGATCTTCTATGTGTTGTCTGTATCTTGCACGTTTGTCCATTATTATAATTATAAATTTTATAAAATTGAAACGCTTTACTGTAAGTAACTCTTAATACAACAGCGAAACATTTTAGTTGGATCATTTGTAAGTTTATCAAACAAGAAAAAGTTAAATTTATCTTTTGTAGCATTACGGTAAAGTTCAATAAACTTATCTTTTGTCACGCCACCGCATTGCTCGCTTGCAATATTTCTAACGTCAACATTATCCAATCCTGGAAATAAAATAAAACAACCTGTATTTCGCCTAATAAACCTGTCAACATTATAAAATCCTTGAGCGAGATAAACGGAGTTACACTGTTTGTTACGTGACAGTGAGAAATATGATCTTATTTTGTTCATCTCCATGTTGTTTAGCGGAATATCATCAAAAACTACTATCTTATGTTCATCTGCATCATGTTGATTAACTGGAATAAGATCTTCTGGCTGCCTAATTATAAAAAAATCTTCACCAGCTTTAAGATCATTACGAAGCTTGTTATTATACTCACTTAATAACTCATACTTATCTTGCTGTGGATTGATTGTGTAAATATAAACTCTATCGTAGTTAAAATTATCACCAAGAAGCAAGTTCATAAGCAAATTTGTTTTCCCCGATCCAGTTCGCCCAACAATAAGATAATGACAATCAGGAAGTTCATTGTTATGTTTATGCTTCACTAGTCTTTCTGTATCAAAGTTTAGTATCGACGATTTTGCCATTTTGTATAATATTAAACTAGTGTTGATAATTTTATCTAGGATAGTAAATAATGAGCTACTATACAAAATTTGGAACACTATTAGAAGATTTATCCACAAAAAGTTTTAAAGGTGACTTATCCAAATATGCAACTCTTGATCGGCTCAAAAATGAAATCAATAATTTACTAAATCTTACCAGCGTAGATCCAGATGAAGTCGTCATTTTCCAGGACAAAGAAGGACGATTAAAGACGAGTAATGTAAAACTGTCAGATGTAGTTGTACGAAATACTGCTGCGATTGCTAATAATATCATTACTTTTAACAATCTAGGTAATATACAAGATTCTGGTAGGTCAGTTAATGATTTTGTTAAAAAAGATGGTGATGTATTTAGTGGGAATATTGTTATGAAACAAAACAAGATTACAGATCTTGGAAACCCAACTGAAGATGGGGATGCTGCCACTAAAAAATACGTCACTGATCAGGACGTTTCAATCAATAATGAAATCACAGCACTCAAAAATGAGTATCTTAGTCATTTAAACACATTTTTAAGTTTTCGCAGAAACATAAACAAAATTAGAGATGAATTTTTTGGAAGTCCATCAAATGTTGGCATTACACTCGCTAATATTAACACAAAATTTAATGATATTAACACAGAACTCAATGATATTAAAAGTGGAATTCCTAATATTGCTGAGAAAACGAGCATGATTAAAATTCCTCACAAACAGATTAAAAATATTGTGTATACTGTTGCATCTGGGTCTAGTACATGGACGGGGCAAAATAATTCTATCAAATACACTGCAGAAGTTACTGGTATGTACAGATTGTCAGTGATTAGCACTGTAAATTTTAAAATATATACCACATCATCGTCATTACATAATTTTAATAGGTCTTCTGGAACTGTAATTATATTATTACTAAAAGGTATTGAAAAAGAATTTTCAATTGAACTGGTTGATACAATTCCAGTAGTTGAAGCCGATTATCATTGGTGTTTGGAATTTGTAACTGATTTATCATAACTATGTAAATAAATATTATAATGAAAAAAAGTATAGTTGATTTTAATCATATTTCAAAAGATATTTCAGAACAGGATGTGGACGCACTAATACAATACTATAAATATTATCACAAAAAACATTGGTGTGTTAAAAAATGTTACAAATACTACAACAAGATCCTTCGAGTAATATCATATCTACCATTGTTAATGACCAGTTCCGGTATAATTTCAAGTGGGATATCGTTAAATCCCTTTTTGTTAATTATATCTGGTATTGGTGTTTCACTTACAGCGGCGTGTAAAAAAGTAGAACCAAGACTTTTGATAAAAAAGCATGGATGTTTAACATCAATTAAAACTTACAAGAAACTACTTGATCAGATCCGGTCTTACCTACGAGGAGTCAAATATAATATGGATGATTTATTACGTGAATTTCGTATTATTGATAATATGTTAACAGACATTCTACCAATGAGGGTTAGCAAGTATGAAAAAAAATATCAAAAAAATATGAGTAACGTAAAATTTTATCTAAACTTAAGATATAATATAACTAAAATAATATCATTTTCATTCTAATGCTAGTTTAATTTCCACCTTGTTAACTGAAACATTCTAATGCACAGTTTAATTTTCATCCTGTTATCTTGTGGTAAAAACCCGTTTGCCGTCTTTAGAATAATTGTATTCCACACATGTGCTGTTCTAACAAATTAGTCACCTCTGTGTAAAGAGCTTATCGCATTCCAACACCTGTTGTTTTGTTTGGTTACAAAATACCTGTTTACATAGTAGTAGTAGTAGGGGAAAAAAAGAGGTGGGGAGGGTGAGTCAAAACCCTGTTTTATTTTGGAAAAAAAGGGGGTGGGGTGGGGGATAATTTAGGACTATAATTTATACTTGTTTGGAGGGTAAAAAAAAACAAAGTGAGTTGAAAACCTGGTTTTCCTCTACTACTATAGCCACAACTAGTCCGTTTTCATTATCTTCTTGACACACATTGACATCAAGTACACTATATTAGCTATTATTTACTTAAGCAAACGTTATGTGCCGTTTCACTAGAGAAGTTATAATTTATGGAGAAGGTGTGAATGACGTTTCTCCTGCTGTAAAGCATCGAAAGCAAAGCTGTTATGGCTGTTTCATTCTATTTCATAATCAGTTTAGATCAGAGTAGTAGTTAATCATTGAACAACCCACCATCGATTAGTATCCATGTAACCACGTGACCGTCTAAACAGATACTTTATTTTTAATTATTTTTTTCATTCCTTGGAGCAATGTGAATGAAAGTTTTTTTTTCTTACCGGTGCCAATAATCTTTCATAATTTGTATCCTCTTAAAATGAATGAAATGCATCTTTTTGTATACATCTTTTTCGTACAGAAATTATTGATAGAATAAGTGAAATATGCACTATTAGTTTTGTGAGATCAATTATTATATTATTGATGAAGCGTCTGTTGGTATGAAAATCAGAAGTTTGCAAGTTATTTAAAAGTTACACCATTATACAACATTTGGATTCCTTGTATACGTAATATATTGGTTTTGTTGATGTGGCGCAAGCTTTCGTCTGTGTAAAACTTTGCAAAATAAGTTAATGTACAGACTATGTATGCCTCCTCCTTTAGAATGAATCAAAACTTGTTTGCTACTAAACGACAACAGCAAGTCCTGATTGCTTTGACTTCATTAACGTTAATATCATACATACATACATTTTGGAATAAAAACTTCCTGATCAGCTAGCCAATGATGATAGCCTTTGTTATCTATAAGATAAACATATGAAGATGTATGTATAAGTCAAAGCAATAAATTAAAGCAATAAATGTCTAAAATTATAGTTCCAGACAGAAATATAGAGTGTATAAAAAGGAAAACAGGTTTACCCGTTTAATCATATTAATTTAATTCTCGATTTAGTTTCACCACATACGATTCAATGTTATTAGTTGAGAGGATTCATTTTTAGAAATCACCATTACAGATCTAGACGAATCTTGCGCAACGAGACCGTAAGCTTTCTGTTTGTTTCTCTCCTTTGCAGACTAGATAGATTTCTTAAACTTATTCGTGACTAATGTTTGAAGCTTATATTGTCTGACAATCGTTTTCTGGATAACATTATAGCGTTACCTTTCGTTTCCAGTTTGCATTCTACCATTACACACCATTTGGTTCATATCGATGAAATAAAATCAGTTTGCTGAAGATGATACTTTACTAACGGCATTTGTGGTTGAGTAACGCGTGGAAATTATCAATTGTGAGTGCAGTTAGTACTTATATGGGTAGATTGGAGTGCAGTTAGTACTTAAATGGGTAGATTGGAGTGCAGTTAGTACTTAAATGGGTAGATTGTGAGTGCAGTTAGTACTTAAATGCGTAGATTGTGAGTGCAGTTAGTACTTAAATGGGTAGATTGTGAGTGCAGTTAGTACTTAAATGGTAGATTGTGAATGCAGTTAGTATTATCTGGGTAGATGGGAGTGCAGTTAGTACTTAAATGGGTAGATTGTGAATGCAGTTAGTATTATCTGGGTAGATTGTGAGTGCAGTTAGTACTTAAATGGGTAGATTGGAGTGCAGTTAGTACTTAAATGGGTAGATTGTGAGTGCAGTTAGTACTTATATGGGTAGATTGGAATGCAGTTAGTACTTATATGGGTAGATTGGAGTGCAGTTAGTACTTAAATGGGTAGATTGTGAGTGCAATTAGTACTTAAATGGGTAGATTGGAGTGCAGTTAGTACTTAAATGGGTAGATTGTGAGTGCAGTTAGTACCTAAATGGGTAGATTGGAGTGCAGTTAGTACTTATTTGGGTAGATTGTGATTGCAGTTAGTACTTAAATGGGTAGATTGGAGTGCAGTTAGTACTTAAATGGGTAGATTGTGAGTTCAGTTAGTATTAATCTGGGTAGATTGGAGTGCAGTTAGTACTTAAATGGGTAGATTGTGAGTGCAGTTAGTACTTAAATGGGTAGATTGGAGTACAGTTAGTACTTAAATGGGTAGATTGGAGTGCAGTTAGTACTTAAATGTGTAGATATCCAAGAAGGAAAGACAAAGAAAATGGTTTGATGCTGTGTAACCACATACAAATTCTTAAGTTCCTAGAAGCAATTTACCCAGATGTCTAAACTTTGTATGCTAAAATTGCATAATAAACATGATAAATATTAAAAACTGCAAAAATGTAATTTTAAGTCTAAATTCTTGCTGGTACTAATCCTCACAACGTTTTTGCTCTGCAACATTTCGTGCAAAATATGATACAATTCGACAGTCATATTTCAATTTAGATAGAACTATTAATCTACCGTGAGAAATACCGTCAAACATTTTGTATTGATGCATCTGTCTGAAGAAATGCCAGAAATTCGTATTTGTCATTTCCTAGTGTCAATCTGGAACACTTTCGCAACACACACACACGCACACACACACACACACACATATATATATATATATATATATATATATATATATATATATATATATATATATATATATATATATATATATATATATATATATATATATATATATATATATATATATATATATATATATAATTGTTTTATTACTTCACCCGCTGATGAAATCAGTTTTAATGTCATGAAAAAGAGTGAATAGCAATACTTTCTTTTTTTATCATATGGGTTCCCAGAATGTATGGAATATAAAACAAAATAAAATAACACAGACCAATACAACTGAGCATGTTCACGTGCGCTTTGCTTCCCTTCTCTGTTATTTCATCATGACATCATTCCATTGACATAAGGAACCATTGTCTCATGAGTTAAAGCAAAAACAAGAACACAATTAAAAAAACCAATACCCTTTAAAACTACCCCATCCGAAAAAACCCAAAACAAAGGCCAACACGAGACAAAAATCAAAACAAAATGTTAAACAAACTGCGTATTTTTTCATTAAGCTCCTGTATATTGACAATGGTTATGCTAAATTAATATATTAATTCATGAGAGGAATGTAATTGAAAGATTTATATCCAGAAATTACTTATCTATGTTTATATATATATATATATATATATATATATATATATATATATATATATATATATATATATATATATATATATATATATATATATATATATGAGAGATTCATACATGTCTCGCGTTTGCAGGTAATGAAGACTATAAGAAGTTTGGTTGTTATTCTTTTGGCCCTGACTGGGATATGTACAGCATATCAGCGGGAGATTTATACGTATGACGAGTACTTCCGATTTTACTGCATAGGTTACAAGCTGCTGACCTATGTGAGGAGTGACCACAGTAACTATTACGAGGACAGAATATGGGAGTTTCGATGCGATGACAGCAGTCTTTCTCTTGCCACCATACCACGAACGTGTTTTTGGAGTGGTAAGAGCATTGAGCAAAATGCATCTCGTTTTCGGAATTTTGCGGAATGTAATAATCTCTGTATTCTTTAATGACGTCGTTAGTTACTTTACTTGACGTATTTATGTTGGTTTATACCTTTGTATCTTTACGCCCATAGCTGTGTGGGCAAGCGATTACAATATGTCAAAAATATGATTGATGATAGGTTTAGTCTATACATCATGAGTGTTTGGCTTAAATTTCTGTCCAGCACCTTAATTGCTTTTGTTGCAAATAAATATTTTGTTCATCCAAAAAAAGCAGAACTTAATAAATGCTTTATTTAACAAACCTTTACTCAGGCCGTCTGCAAAGTGTAGAATTATGGAATGCAAAGATACAATATTGAAATGGTTGTGAAGATGGCATGGAAAGGTAATTTAGTTTCCATCACCTCAGACAGATAGGTAGATAGATAGACCTGAATAAGATTTTCATACGCGCAAACGTGTCCACTTCTTATTCCATCTGAGATGCATATGTGGCTGAGTGAAGTACATAGCAAACTAGCTATCCTACGATAAGATCAACCCAAGTCGGTTGCAGCTTCGTATCTGTCGGCACGGCACTTACTCCAGTTGCATTAACGTACTTGTGCTAACCTGCCAGAAACACCAAACCAAACGATTATTCTATTTGAGTAGGTGTTTGGCTGTTCTTCTTTTTGGCCTTGTAGTCCTTAATTAACCTTGGAAATTTATGACCAGTCAAAGGTCATTACGATCACAATATTTTGACAGATTTTAATGTATCCCCCAACAACAACAAAAAACCCAACAAAAAACAACACCCCCACTAAAAAATAAATAACAAAGCAAACAAAATCCAAAGACTCACAGTTTTAAATTATATGAATTCCTTTCATGCACAGGGATTGTGTAATAGAAAGAGAAAACTGCTATCATGCGAATAACTTTGACATGAAGAAACTGATGTATAAACGGACCTTTAATCTCTCAAATATTCTTGTCATCACAGAAAAATATATACAACAGACTCCATATTTTATTCATTTCTTATTATGTAAGCTTTGCATTGCGTGAATGATGACGTTATTATCATTATCATTATTATTCTTATTATTATTTTTATTATTATTATTTTTATTTTTATTATTATTATTATTATTATTATTATTATTATTATTATTATTATTATTATTATTATTATTATTATTATGTTTTTTGTAGTTTTCTCGATATTTTATGTAAAGTCGTCATTCATATGTTTGGAGAAAAGATTATATCGATGTGTTTCTCTGTCGTTAAATAGATAACGTGTTTAACTTTGAAAAAAATTCCAACATAATATTTGACACATTTTAGTGCTATTTATGTTAAAAAAGGCATCTAATGAAGAAACAATAGTAACTTTAGATAATTTCTAAACAGGTTATGTCAATAAGTACGATGCCCCTGTTGTATTCAAATGTAGTGGAAATGGCTTTATACAAGGGATCGAGAGTGTTCACGACAACTATTTCGAGGACAGACGATGGAGCTATTACTGTTGTTCGTCTTATCGTAAGTAGATGTCACTGTATTTGATTGACACTGATCACAAAACCAAAACTACCAAGCAAAAAGAACCTATCCATCCATCCATCCATCCATCCAATGATACATACATACATACATACATACATACATACATACATACATACATACATACATACATACATACATACATACATACAGACAGACAGACAGACAGACAGACAGACAGACAGACAGACAGACAGACAGACAGACAGACAGACAGACAGACAGACATACATACATACATACATACATACATACATACATACATACATACATACTGCTTATTACTTTAGGTTTGCTATTCTTTTAGACAGCTAACCTTTTAGAGGAGATACTGTTAAATGAGCGCAACCAACGATTACAACTATTTAAGAAGTAAAAACGTCTATTCAGACCCTCGTTCTAACTTGTTATGTTACTGCGCGAAAGATACTTTCTCAGATATCAAGTTTAAGATAAGAATATTAGTGTGTATGGTTGACACAAAAGTTAGCTAGACTTTCATCTACGGATAGAAGACCATATAAAATATGTATTATTATTGCTTAAATTGTCAGCAACAATAAAGTCAGACTGGAACAGTCTATCTCAGTGATTTCTATTGCATACAAAAACAGCTAAATCAGAACTTATTCATATCATACATGCTTCGTTTAGCGTTTTTAGACAAAATACATGCAATATATATATATATATATATATATATATATATATATATATATATATATATATATATATATATATATATATATATATATATATATATATATATATATATAATAGTTTCCACGGAAAAATAAATATTGAATTGAGAATTTCAAATGAATACATTCAGCCAAATAATTACAGACCTACATCAATGAACATATATAGTATGCAATGAAGACAATACCCGTGTGGCTTCCCCAGCCTTAGCTATCATCATAGAAATCTCTTCTCTGGCTGTGTCTTCCACATTTTCAGACCATATTATCCCTTTGACTATTTATTTAATGAGAAGAATACTTTCTACTGATCTCAGAACCAGTTTCTCCTTGCAGCAGAAAAATACGGACTGACAGATTACTTTAAAAATTTGAAGATTCCGTCTAGAAACACACCTCTTTATCTTAGTCAAGCATGATTACGTCTTTAACCACTGCATGTATTAATAGCTATTCTGAAAAAATTATCATTTAATGACACTTGTTTAAATTGACATACAACTCCTTGAAATATTCCATGGTTTGTCCAACTATTCGTCAATTAACGCTATTGACTCTGAGTTAACATTGCACTCTTATTTGGCTCTAACCGTCAACCAAGCGAGTCATAATTAAAATTCATTTTATGCTCCAGAGAGAATAGATTCCATCCCTCGTAGTCAACATTTTATGGCGAGTCTAACCCATACGTTAAACATAATGGTTAAATGTCACGCAAAATTGTCTCTTAAAATTTTGCACCATGACAGGTGTGTTACAGAAACTTGCAAATTTAACAATTATCCAGTTTTACTTAGAACATATCCGTCTTAAACTTGTTAATTTGTTGTTTATTTTCTCCATCTTTCACCTTTTACTTACTTTTTTTTACCTTTGTACCGTAAAATCAGAAATATTGGATTTTTTTCTCCACAAAACAAATATTCACGAAATTAAATCCATGAAGACAAAAGGCATATTGTACGTCATATTAAAGCAAACATTGTGACCACACGAAACAATATCCCAGTGAAAGTGTCCATTGCCTCCCTGACCATTACATTTTTTCGAGATGAATATTTCTGATTTTAAAGTATTTTTGTGAATTTCGTACTTTGTTTCTACAGTTTTGTGAATACTTGCTCCTGGGTTTAACTATTAATGACTCGTACCACATGATGTTAATTCTATTGTAACGTCGATGACAGGAGAATTCTGTTAGCCCTATCTTAGCATAAATGTTGCAATGATGACAATTAGAGAGTTGAAACAAACGACAGATACTTGCTGAATACAGCAGCATTTGAGATCGAGAAAGTGGAGCTACTAATACAAATAATAGACAACGGTACTGCAGTCATTGACATTTTGTGCATTAATAATTAAATATGAGAGCAGGAGATTTAATTTATCACTTTAACACGCAAGGCCACTTCGATCAGTAAAAGATCTTTATTTCACTATATATCACTTGCACTTTTTCTTGTATGATCTAGAATACAAATTAACCGACTGCTACTTCACGAGTCAGCCGAATCAATGGGACCAGACTCTTCAAGTAACGGTTCGACCTGGAGAAGTTCTGTGTGGGGTAGTCAGTGTTCATGACGATAGGAAAGAGTAAGTATTTAATTATTCTTCTCTGCCCATCCACATGTCTATCTGTACTTTATGTATTTGTTCCTCGGGTAAATGAATGTATATCTATTGGCAGAATGATTGATATGTCTTTTTGTTACATATATAATTATTTTAACCTCGATTACTGATGTTAATATTTTGAGCTAAAACTAATAATCAAAGCTCATACAAATTCATAATATTTAGGGATCCATTTGTTCGCAAATGATATGTACTTTTATGATCACAGGTGTTCCAAAAGAACATTGTCACGTTGTATAAATAATGTACTGATTTTTGTTGGATGTATAAAATGGAATATTAAAACTACTATGCAACTAGAAGCAGGGAGGGTGAACAAAACAAAATTCCAGACCGAAATAAAGCTTCTTACGACGGGTGAAAATGTACAAGCGTTATTGTGACTTCTAGTCGGGTTATTATTTTTGTGCGTCAAATATACCCCACCCCATGGGTGTAAAAAAGATAACGGGTCTCTCAACCAAACATTTTATCGAGACCTATTCGATATCGCGACCGAGGGTCATGTAAATTTATCGTGATAAATCCACAAGGAATCGCTTGCGCACGTGAAAAGAAGTTTCTAATGTTAATCATATCCATGTCTCCTGAATACCATGTCTGGTGAATGTTTCTTAGTGTGTGATTATCGACACCATTAAATGCAATCAGAAGATAGTAGTTATCTCTGATCACTTTAGGTATTTGTGTATATTGCTAAGTAACATATATAACATCGGTGTTTTTGCGTCTGCCTTGGTAAATTTTCCGAGCTGGATTTGACTGTGTAGCATCGCATCATCGTATACTACGAAATTATTAATACAATAATATCATTTCCGTCCTCATTCAGTAATTTGGTATTTTCATTAGAATCTTTAAGCACATTGTATCATCTCTGATCATCTACAGATGATGTCAATAAATAGAACTTATCCCACTTGAGCCATCTCATTATCAGATTATGCAACTATTGCGTCTTACTAGGCACTTATGGGCCTATGATAATTGCTCTAATAAAATTTTGTAGTACTGAATGATGTTTTACTGGCTCATGCTTTCGTGTGGCGGAAACATCAATGATATCCATATTGTTAAATATAAGAAATAGTAAGAATTTATATTGTGCTCGATGCAGAACACCCACTCACTCACCAGTATATTAACAACAATAATAACAACAAAAAAAACAAAAAATAAGAAGCGTGCGCTTCCTGGGAAAAGTATAAAAATGTGGCATAAGCACATACAGATTTAGTTTTAATAAAGCAGTTGAAGATATTGCTGCTTCACTGGAAAAATTACCAGAAGCTCCATGGGCTAAGTATCCTAGCGAGATGCATACTCCTGGATTTAATAATTGTGGTCCTGTTATTCAACTTGACGAACGAGACCAACTAAGACATGGATAGTATCCCATAAATGTGATTTATCAAGCATGCCACGTTCATGATGTTGCGTAAAAAAAGATTTATAGCAATAACACATTGCATATGTGAAGTTGATTAACTCGTTAAGTTCCATAACAAATAAATCTCTCAAAGAAAAACGTGCTAGCTTCATAATAAAATCTGTGATGAAAGGTAAACTAGTACTAGGAGCAGGTAATTAATCAACTGATTATTATAATACAATGGAATCGTCTTTTGGTAGCCAAAGATGATATTGGAGGGGTAAGGCAGCAATTAGTAAACTTGCTGATGCAGCAGATGTCTTACATTCAGTTGCTGCAGATTGGTTAGCACGACAGGCAATATAGCAAATATATCTACCACGACCTAAAAAAATTCAGTACGCACATTTTGATATCAGCGCTCCCAATAAAGTTCATCAAGCAGATATTTTGTTGTTACCACATGAAACTAATAAAACTAGAAGACGTCAATAATGCTCATACAGATACGTGTTGACAGTCGTGACGTTGCAAGTAGATATAAGAAAGTGGAAGAGGTGCTATCATCTAAAACAGAATCTGAAGTTACTTCTGAGTTTGAAATAATTGATCAGCGTGGTGATCTATGATGGCCACAGTTGCTACAGGCTGATCCTGGCAGAGAATATTTTGGTGCAGTGTAATCTCTGATAATAGAACATAACGTCCAAATAAGACGACTGCACCTTACAATTCATCGCGATAAGGCAATTGCTGAACGATTTAATCGGACACTTGCTGAGCGGTTAGTTGGATATCATTATGCGTAGGAAATATCCCTGAACAAAGTTCAGAAAGAAAAAAGATCTCGTGAATTGGTTGCAAGACTACCATATGTGATAGGTGCGTTAAATAATGAAATTATTCTCGTAATTTACATGAAGCCAATCAATGCGATCATAAAAATCATATGCCAATACAACGACATGACTCCTTCTCAAAATAACCAGTACGTGGTAATTTGTCTGTAAGATATTTATATGAATCTGGTGAACTTGAAGGTGGTAAAAAAGAGCATCCAACCTTATTTGTAGTGTGACCACATATAACATAACATTTTCAGCGTGATCAAATCCTCGGGTAGTCTGCAATTTACAGACTAGAATAAATGCTACTCCGCGTGGATTTGTACGTGAACAATTACAATTAATTATTGAAGATACACAATTACCACCGCCTTCACTTTTGTGAAAGCAATCCACCAGCGCCCTACGTCGATTACATTCAAGACAGGGCTGTAGCACATTTTTGCGTGTATGACTAAGACTATTATTAATTCTATCCACGGTGAATTATTTTGGATTATTATTTAAATACTGCCTCAACATTACTGTGTTACAACTCACACAAAAATTATTATGTCGTTGTTTCATCGTCATGATAAATTCAGCATCGAGATCAAAGTCGCGATTATTTTTTGGTCACATTGCTTATAACTATCTATTTTTGTTCTTACTACATCATCGCCGACAACTTCGGTGTCGCCAGTAGTTTATTATTTACAGTGAAGTATATGATACCTATCCGCAGCTGAGAATTTATTCTGACTCGAGACACTGCGAGATAAACTAAATTTGAGCATTCGAATGTCCATGATACCGCCTGTAAATAGTCGTTGACAATTAGCAACTGCTTCATTAATGATTACCTGGGGAATTACTGCCGGCTCATTTCCGCCAATTAGAATTTCTCGTCTTTCAACGTCGGTAAGGATGTTATAGGGACATGGTGCAGTAAGGCCACTTCTTCGATTGACCCAACCACTAGCATTGGACAGACCACTTCCAGTTGCTTCTTCTTCCTCAATATGAGATGGTCTGAATTATGATCGTTTGGGCAATAATGTATCCCGAAGTAATGGGGATTTTCTTGTTTCACTAACTTGTTTTTTGGTTAACGTATTATTGATATAATAATGATTTAATTACGTTACCTTTTTACACCCATGGGGATATATTTGACGCACCAAAAAACCCCATTAGAAGTCTAAATGACGCTTGTATTTTTTCACACGTCGTAGTAAGCTTTAGTTCGGTCTGAAATTTTGGTCTGTCTACCATCCCCGATTTATCGTTATTGACGCTTGTATTTTCTTCACCCTTCGTAAGAAGCTTTACTTCGGTCGCGAATTTTGGTCTGTTCACCCTCTCTGCTGCTTAACTTTTCAACTTACACGTAATGACAAGGAAAGGATAAATAAAGAAAAATGCAACAAACCATAAAAAAACGAAAATTTGAATGATATCATACAAGCGAGAATTCTACAATACTTTGAGCAATAAATTTTCAACCAAACACGTTCAGATCCACATCACCGTCTGATGATATCTTTGCAATGCATTTAAATTAAAGATAGGCTTTGCGCTAATTATCTTTAGCGTTTATCCAGTGCAATTCATGATACCTACATGATTTTCGCATTAGAACAAAATATGTCACCAAGTGGCCTACACCGCAGTCTCATTTATGTTTTGATTTGAATGAAGTACTTTCGTTATTCGTTAAAAATGACAAATAACTGTTATAGACGATTTAAAATCACGTGTGTTTCTTCATTTTAGAGACAGGATCTTCTGGTTCGAGTTTTGCAGACTGCATATTTAATGACGGTGATAACACGCTAAAGAGCTCTAAAGGATGTACATGGCTTCATGCAAACAAGAGTCTTTGTGATAGCGATTACGATGATTAGTTAGCACGGCCTTTTTGGCAGGATGTACTGGATGGTACACACTTCTCAAATTCCATATTCCCTGAGACGATATGAAATATTAGATTTTGTACTATGCCATATATACTCTATCCTAAAAAGTCATATAAATTTATCATTTATAGAGCTGTCTAAAACTTAATGCTCTATGTTGACATGCAAGTAATTTTAATAAGTAGCTTTTTTTTTTTTAAAATACTGCGTTTATATTCATGATATATGCATGATTTTATTTCCCCGGAAAATTAAAGAAAAATAAACATATATAGAGGTATTAAAGTTTTATTATCAATTGTCATGGAAGACGCAATGTTTATTAGCGAAATCATGAAAGTATCTCCTTAATTTGTATTCAGGAAGACTGCTTTCGTGTCTACTTACCGTTCCAAGGTGGAAATTCAAACCGTCAAAGTTATTATCACTATATTAATCAATCACTTTTAATTATAAGCTGTGGTACTAATTTGCTAAGGAGTTCCTTATCAGACGAACAAGATATGGACTGAAATTAAATTATGACAGGACAGTGTCGGTTGTCTCCAGGTATTCTGTAGCCAAAGTAAATTAATTTCTCTTCATATGACTCCATCTTGCCACGTGTCGTATTGAGAATGGTTGGGTGTACATGTTTTGATACGAGTGTACCATCCTCAGATTGCATGTACTAAAGTTATGCACATTTGTAGCAAGATGGATGTTAATTAAAACAAATATGTATGCATTTTCTTACATAACAAGAATTAGTAACATCAGTAATAAATATACTTTTTCTTCCTAGAACACGTGGCATAGTTTGATCATCGTACGACAAGAAATATAGGGTAACTAGTTTGTCGATACGTACAGCTATTGGAACTGTCAGTCAATTTATCGTGCGTAAACATATATCGGAGGCATAATTTCTCACGTAGAAATAGCCGAGGTGGTCCGAGTGACGTTTTAATATTTACAAATTTTTAATCTTTTAAAAGTTAATCTGTTAAATAAACATCCTCTGGCATACTTGAAGGCCACATTACTCAAAGAACAGCTATTTTTGCCTGTTCTACTGGTGAGAGACCTTTAATTCTGACCCGTTATATGATCAGTTTGTTCCAAAGTGATGACAAACAAAGGTATTAATGACAAACAACACCAAAGGTATTAAATAAAGATCAGTGAACAGAAGCTGGAAAGAGACACAAGCTTTTACTGGGATAAATTATCACAGATGAGGGCTCCAAACAATGCCACTTTGCAGGATTGTCAAGACAACAGCAGCAATAACAAGGTTGAGACCAATATGGAAAGATACCAACATTGTTTTTGGTTCCAAAATAAGGCTGATGCGCTCAGTTGTCACATCATCTTTCTGTATGCTTGTGAAACATGGACGCTCACATCAGATCTGCAAAAAAGGATTAAAACCTTCGAAATGAGATGCTACTGCAAGATCTTGGGCATGTCATACATTAATCACAACAAGATGCAGCAGGCCATCGGATCCTATGAAGACCCCTTGACTATTGTAAAAAATGCGCAAACTTAAGTGGTACGGTCATGTCTCAAAATCATCTGGACTGGCAAAAACAATCTTGCAAGGCACAGTACGAGGGTGCCGAAAAAGAGGCAGACAGAAAAAAGAGGTGGGAAGACAACATTAAGGAGTGGACGGATATGGGATTTGGAGATTCCCAAAGGGCAGAAGAGAATAGGGAAACATGGAGGGAATTGGTTGTAAATTCACCTGTGCTGCCCCAAAAACCTATTGTGTTAAGGGATTCATGATGACGATGTTGATGATAATGATTATATGATCGGCCAGAGATAAAGGAGTCGACTGGCAGTGTGTGTTATATCTGTTATGTCCCCAAAAAGTCTTGAGTCTATGCATTCCCCTGAGAGAATAATTTCATCAGGAAAAAAATCAAAAAAGTAACCTATACAATTTATGCGAATAAACCATTTGTTACTTACTGATATATTTGTTAATATAGAAAGAAAAATAATTAATAAAGCATGAGAATTTTTGAAAAATACATGTTCGTAGATAAATGAACATTAAGTTAAATGAGTGCAATCCACAAAACAAGTTATTCCATGGAATAGCTCATGTGAAGTTAACTAGGTGCGCGCGCGTGCTTGTGTGTGCGTGTGTGTGTGTGTGTGTGTGTGTGTGTGTGTGTGTGTGTGTGTGTGTGTGTGTCGCAGACATTTGGCATCGTGTCCCACCCATTCACATTATCCTGACACCAGACCGACCAGTCCTAACACTAACCTCTTAATGCTGATCGCCGGGGTTCAAGCCAGCAACTGGAGCGGTCAACCAGATATGAAGATATATTAGTGACATAAGAACATAATAAGATATTAATTGCTATAAAGTAAGTCTCTAAGGAAAATATGATAGGATAAGGTAGTTCGAGAAAGTTCAGATGGCAAAACTGATGAAACAAATACAATTTTTTTCTAACACTTTTTGTAAATTATCGACTAAACTTTTCCTTGTCCCTTTATAATGTTGATTCCCCTCCCCCCAAAATTCCGGAGGTATGTGTGTGTGTGTGTGTGTGTGTGTGTGTGTGTGTGTGTTACATTCGCTCTTGCGATTACTTTAATTTAGAAAAGTAAAGAATGCATTGCAAATAAATGTAAGTATTTTACATTTCATCATAGTATTGTTTTACCTCATGGTGATGACGCTCGTTTCTATAATAAATATTATGACTCTAATGTGTCCTCACACCAATGATATCAAGAGTTTCTATAAGATCATTGCATTTACATGATCTTCTTGAGGAAGTATATTGATCTCCCCCGATGTAGTATAAATTATGTGAAAGTCGGACCTATTCACCATTTTAGAAATAATGAGTTCCTTATACAAACAGTCACTGTAAGTTATAGTATAAAATGCTACCATATATCAACCGCACAATTATTTTAATATCAAGAGTAATTATTAATTTTCTTGGGTTTTAACCAATATATACACATATCCAATCAGGCTTTAACTTACGACTTCCTTAAAAACTTTATAATCCTGATTTCTATTCACGTCTTGATATTTTTGAGTTGCTTTCATCAGCATCAAGTAGTGGCAAGAATAATTTTGAGTATCAGCAGTGACATTGCAGTCGAGTTCTTGCTCAGGATATTGTCTGGAGTTGATGCGACGTGAATGTGTTTATTTCTCATTTGGTTTACGCGTTGATTAGCGAGCTGAGATGGCCACGTCTGGTTAGTTCGCTGCCTGGACTGTTGGCGACTCTCCACGAGGTAGTGACCTGACCGGCGAGAAACGTCTGCATGCAAGTGCGGTGTTGCTTCAATTAATTTGTTCGTGCTAACGTTATTTCCAATTCAAACATGTGCGTTGTGGAGGGTGTGATTTTAAGCCTCCAGAGCGACAACTACGCCATGATGAATTGTCCGTCGTCGACTACGTCTGCTCTGTACGTATATTGAGCGGGTAAGTCTCTTTCCAGGACGAGCGAGTACGTGACACCACTGAAGATGGTAAAGATATCTCGACATACGCCGAAGAAGCTGATAAGATGTACATCATGCACATCTACTGAGTACTATGGGTAAGAGCACATTGAGCAGCTAATCCCACGTTATATGTAGAGGTAGTTGACTGTGCTAACGTAATGGCGATATCATTTTTCATCAAGACCGATCATGCAGCGTTGGCTATCATATTGGCTATAAAATACACATTTCCTTATGGCCTGCACACAATAACATTCGCACTTTTTATGTTCGTCAAGTTAGCGGAATTGATGCAGGTTACACCCAAACGAAATACGTTGCTGACCAACGCACATTTGATGTTATGCATGAACCACCACATGTACGTATTACACAATCGCATGTGGTCATCGCTGGACATGATCAGGCTCAGGATAGTGCTTCTTTGAAGTAAGTAGCCATTGATTTCTTCCATGGTCTGATTATTCAGTTGCTATTGAGCTGATTTGAATAATGACTTTCCCTTATTTTGGAGCTTAACTTGTGCATTGGTGGCATAGTTTTAGAGTGGGGCTGCAATTTGTATTTTTATGCTTGTTTCCTTATGGGGAAGCAGGTGCACATCATCTCTATTTTTCGTTGGGTGCTCGTGTTGAGATTTGTTATGTTGGTGTCCCGATACTCCACGGACTCGTACTCGGTGGTGGAATCATCCACGGGAGTATGATCACTGAGACGAAGATATTCGAGATTGAATCTTAAATACATGACGCAACGCTATAATCGTGTGATAACAAATGACCATAATCTTTATTTGCCATACCTGGTCATGATTTGAGCCAAGGAGAACGCTGTCACACTCAGTGTACCCTGTACACCTACCATTTTATCCAGGTTCTGCACAATTCTTTGGAATCGCTCGCTAAGGACTCTGGCCGTGTTTTTAAGAGCATATTTGGCCTCTCTTGACACGTGTATCTCTACCACTGGAGACGTTGATTACATGATTTTGCTGGCTATGTTTTTCCCGACCTCCGTTTTCGCAACAGAGGTTGCTCCAGTGGCTTCCGCTTCAGCTGTCTTGAAAGCATTGAGGTCTGCTTTGGAGGTAATGTAAGTGATGCTTAAATGAAGGAAAACAATGTTGGTAAAAATCCACCCACGATGTTATGTCGGTGTACGCGTGATGGTTTCGTGATGACCTTTATTTAATCTGCGTCAATTTTTGTATAGAGGATCACAAATAGGTAATGATTTAATATTGGATTTTCGAAACGATTTGAATAATGTCTAGTTTTGCGAGCTTTGGCGAGAAAAGCTGGACAATACTCAATGAATTTCATAAATATAATATTATATCATTGCTCATTTAAGATTCTTTATATCAAATAACATTTTATAATAGGAACATTAGATGGAAAGAAGAAGGAAAAATTTTGTTCCTTCTGACACAAGTCAATCTTTCTTTTGTTGTCCGCAAAACAATAGTCCCAACCAATGTTGAAATAGCATTGACATTTAAAAGTGTATTATACTTCTCAAACAAGCTATAAATCAAAGAATATATTCTTTTGAATAAATAGATCATTTTACACAGACTCAATCATTTTCAACACAGAATTTCAAGTGCGTGTGATGTTACATTGTTGATGCACTGCCCGTAAGTGTGAGGATCCATGCTTACGTAACCTCATTTGTCACTTTTACAACTTAGCATTACATGGTAGATGAATGAGACGTCTAAGAAGACTGAGACGTCTCCGTTGGCGGCGATCAGTCGTGATGTTGTATCCTCCAGGAGAGATCGTGATAGCTTTTTGTTGAAGCTTGCCTACGTACGAAAATTGATTGTTGTTGATGGTTGCATTGTTGAAGCTGTTCCATGGTACGTATGAAAATAAGGTCAACATGATACGGAAATTACCATATTTACCGTAATCTGTGTGACAATATATTTGCAGTGTTTTTGTTTTGAACAGTAGACTACAGAATATGCAAACAAATGTCGTTTTTGACTCGGAATTGCATCACATATTTAATAATTAAATATGCGGTGGTTACATAAACTTCTGTCAGTTTAGAGACCGGTTTATATCCATATTCTTATGTGAACAGAGGTGAGTTTATTTGCTTTTATGAGTTACATTTTAACAATGCTTATACATAGGGTGGATTCCATGCTACAGATATACCAACTCCCTCAACCTCCACCCACACAAGCAATACCCGTAGTTTGACCTGTTGTTATTATTGTTTTTGTCTTGTGGTTTTAGCCATTTTTTATGATGACATAACAAACTCTGTGGAGCTAGAGTGGCGATATTCAAACAGACGACACCATTTTGCTCATTTCCCTTGACAAGTGGATTTGAAAAATTGCGGCCCAAAATGTTCATTGAAAACAAAAAATGGCGGAGTGATAAAAGTAAATAGAATACTGCAGCTAATTTCAAGAGCTTATTTGGACCAATCAGAATCACATAAAGTGATATATGTTCACATGTTATAATATCAAAAATATGAAACTGTACACACTATAGGCAAATTGTACCAACTATATGATAAGAGATTTTACGTCACGACGATTTTCATTAATACGCTTAGCGTATCAAATGTAGGTAATAAATGAATCGTTTGTTGTAGTTATAAACAGCAGTTCCAGACTGATCGGCTGGCCACAATGTGATTTTCGAAATCGCGTACGTGCTCAGGACGTGATAGTCAATGAAAGTAATCAGACTTTTATGATCTACATGATCTAGCCTGAAGGGACGTTAACAGAGGTGGAATAAATCACGTTGGAAGCTGAACCTATGGAAGACAAGAACCCCCGAGGGATCGAGCAGTTGACGAGAAGGTTGCAATCTTCAGCGAAACTGACCGGAAGATCTTCGTACACACCAATTTGGGTCAGAGGAACCCCAGGAGAGATCCTATGGTGTTAGCTAGGGTGATGCGAGAACGAAGCCTAGAGTAATTGGACTCGATTTTTATGTTGACTGAGACGTCTCCGTTGGTGTAGATCAGTCGGAATATTTACGTGGCGATATCCGTGATGTTGTATTTTCCAGAAGAGATTGTTATCTTTTTTGTTGCAGCTCGCCGACATACGAAAATTGATTGTTGTTGATGGTGACGTTGAAGAAGCTGTTGCAGAGATCGGCGGTAATCAAGGCGATGTCGTACGACGATTGTTGGTCCAATTCCAGTTCCTCGCCGTGAATGTGACCGATTTCGAGTCGAACGTGGTATCACTGAGAGCCATTTTAAAATCAAGTCTTCTTACAAAAAGCGAAACGATCTGAGGTGACTAGTTTTTGATCCAGAGCATGATTGAGGATTTCGACCAGCTCGTTATCTATGTCCACTTTGCTTAGGGACGATCAGTATCTTTAGTCTGGAGATGATGTTGTCGCGAGTATGAACGTACCGTATGCTTCCTCCGTTTTTAAGTCCATGTCCTTCTGTAGGAGGCGGTGGATCTTACTGTCCTTTTGCTTCCTCCTCACGAAGATTGGCTGTCTTGATCAAATCTAGTAAAGTCAGTACCTCAGCTTTTGATTTCCACTTCAGTTTAATCTTTTCTGTTCGAGAGCTAGGAGTATTCATCACCTTGTCTTGGTAATACTTCCCTTTTTCCTTGTAGATCCAGTTTTGATGCTCTGAATTCTGACTAAATTGTTCTCTCTCAGTATATCTTGGTCTCATGGCTTCTTCCCTTTGCTTGGTTTTTCATCAATCATCTTCAATGTCGATTCCATGAGTTTCGTAGTTGAAAATCCCTTTGTAGACACTGTGGAGGAGTAGGATATGGGGACCCTTGCTCTTTGAATCAAGAAGCTTTAAATCCAGAGGGAATGGAGGGGTGTAGAAGACGGGAGCTAGAGTTTCGCCGTGGTAGTCCATTTTTTGCTTTTTTCATCTTCTGCTAGGTGTTTTTTGTAATCTCGGATCTCGCTTATACGACTCAGCATGTGTTTGTTTTAGCTTTGTTTGATTTATGTCTCGATGAGGCATGATAACTTTGTGTACTGTGAAATAATCATTATTCTAGAAGCTGTAGGCCTGATGAGGTCTTTGATGATGAGAAGATCGCGTTTGACAAATTGTTCTAGCCATTTGGAATATGGTTAATGTGGTCATTCAAGCTTAAGTTTTTCTCGGAAAAGTTCATAAGTATAGTTACTATTGGATAAATCATACTTGAATTTTTTTTCCTCTTCTTACGATGACTTTCGTTTGTTCTCAGTCTCCTGCTCTCTATTGTCTTTTCATCTCCGATAAAACATCTCTCGTGCATATTCTTTTCATTTAAGTTGTCGTAGTTTGGCCTTACCTGTTTGGTCTTATCTTTGAGTTCGCATGAGCTATCAGTTCGCCTGCGTAATCATAGTGAAAAGGCGGGTTATGGCGAAGACCTGACTAATTTATACAGCAAGTATTGAGTCGATTTGAGAGTATACAATAACTGATCTTGCTTGACATCATATTTCGTTTTGGCTTCGTCTAGTTCAGTCAGAATGAGCTTGAACAATTCTCCAGCCACGTAACTGTTAGCCCATCTTCTTCGAACACGCTTTGATTGATAAAACTCTTGAGAATATCATAGCGCTGACGAAACGTAGCGACTTTTTCGAACTATATATTATACTAATCAGTCAGGTAAAATTCGTAAAAGCATTCAGGAACAGCGATCGCGTCGCTATAACTAATTAAATAGTGTTCGGAGCTCAACATCGGTGCAGATAAAAGATATTTGTTTAGGCAGAGATGCCACGACAGTGATCTCTCTCGATGGCTTCGATGTGTCGGTCATCCAGTCATGAAAACAGCACGAATCATACGTTTGAACGTCGTAATCCTACTGAGTGAGATAATGTTTTTTTCATTGGTTGTCTCGCTACAATAAAAAATGCTAGCAGATTTTGTTCATGCTTTCTTAATGTTGTCAAACACGACAATCTTCTGCAGGTCTGTATCCAATTCTTTAAGAGGCTGAATCTCGTCTGAATCGGCAATCATAAAGACAAATCGGCGATCACGAATATATCACTGTCACCATCAATCAAATCTCCAAACTTGTGCAACGTTTCGTATTTGTTCTCATGAGGATAGAGCGTGTAAATGACAACTCAATCATACTCGAGGATGTTATTCAGGAACATGTTCCTGAGGAGATTGGGGCCCCGAGTGGCCGAGTGGTCTAAAGCGCTGTCCGTTATGGATCACTGACATCTCACCTCTGTCTGCGTGGGTTCGAGTCTAGGATTCGGCGAATGTGGATATGTGAGAAAGCTTGCCAGTAGCTTCTCGTGGGTCGGTTGTTCTTTCCGTGAATTTTCCGGTTTCTTCCTCACCATTAATACTGGCCGCCATGAATAGCCTATTGTGTGCTGAAAATGGCGTTAAGCCCAACAACAACAACAACAACAACAACAACAACAACAACCTGAGGAGATTGGTTTCTCCACGAAGTGTGGGAACTACAAACATATCCCACATAAAAAAATGATGCCGTTGCTCTGGTGTGTTTTCCTTCGTGTCAAATTTAGTGATGTTCAGGGTTTAATAAAAATGTTATACACCTCCTTTATATCGTTGATCGGATCGGGAATGTCAGTCAATCCAGATGATAAAGTCAGTCGCTGTTTGGATACTATGTCGGTTCTTATGTGCAATCAGTCTCACCAATCTCGATGTTAGCCGCCTCCGGACGCCAATGCCGCAGAATAGTCTCACGTCAATCTCCTCGCCCAGACTAAATTATCTCTAACCGGTGGTACGATGACGGACAAATCTCGACATAGGTGGCATGAGCTTGTACGGACTTCCTTTCGAGGCATCTGGGTCTTCTGATTCCTCTGACAGTGAGCTATCGCTGGCTGACAAATACGATAAAATGGGATGGGGTGGGTGGCGTACAATCAGTTTAAATGTGTCAGTGATGGGTACTTTGTCGGAAAGCTTGTATAGTGACGGGTGAACTGGTGAACTAGTGATGATTTCTATAGCGTATGTCACCATGTCTCAAAATCCACCGCATGTGGACTCAACACGAGAGCGACGATATTGCATAATTTTGGAACTGTAGATCATGTTCATCTGGCTTGATAGAGATGCGAGTGGCAATTACCCCCCACATCAATGTTCAACTGGTGGACGGATTTCGCATCAGTAACCATAGCTACTACGATCTGATTGATGTCAATGATAGTCCAATTATTCTGCACCGTTCGACC
Source organism: Potamilus streckersoni (assembly GCA_016746295.1). NCBI lineage: Eukaryota > Metazoa > Mollusca > Bivalvia > Unionida > Unionidae > Potamilus > Potamilus streckersoni. The sequence goes on from JAEAOA010001032.1 coordinate 78,212, forward strand.
TCGATGCAAAACGAAACGTTATGCAGCTTCCTGCCACGTACCCTATCACTGATAACATCCAGCGATTTTTCACCCTGTGTTCAGTGTACTGAGAAGAACAAAATTATCGACGTCAGGAGGCACGCAGACTGGAGTGATCACCATATCGAGAAATGTCATCAAGAAACTTCCTACATCGAATCCATCGAGCGATGATACCTAGGCGAGTTATGATAATGTGCTAATTTAGGAGGTCTTGATGAAAAGTTATGAGGTGAACAAAGGTATGGATACGGTCAAAAGGAATATGTTTTTGGAGGTCGGAGCACGACTGATGATCACGGAGTATACTCATGTCCTCGACACTGGAGCTACACCCAAACAGTTCGCATACAAGCACCGCTTAAAAAAACAGTGGTTACGTTCCATAGTTATCCAAAACTAATCGACGTGGATTTTCGGTCTTGGCGACCTCGGAATAAGATGACTTTCACATGGCTTATCTACTTAATCTAGTCGCGGGTAATACCTTTAATGAGTGGGCGACAGCGGGGAATGACTTCACGTACCAGTTTCTATCTGAACATTTCAGCCGAGTGGATGTGTGACCGGCACTCAACCAGTGATAATATGGAGGATCGATGGCTTTAAATACGACAGAATGACAAATGTGCTCTGTCCTTGGAAACAGTCTGCTGAGGTTCACGACGACGATCACCGATATCAAGTACATGTTTTTTAAATTCGTGGGATTGACGGCAGAACCTACCAATCATGGCTTGAGATACTTTGAGATAATTACTTTAGATTATCTAATATAGAGCATGCCGAAATTTGTGCGCATCGCTACGGAGCCGTACCAGTTGATGTTCGACGATAAGTGCAGACAAGTTGCGTCGTAGTGGAAAAATGATCATGTGATTAACCTGACAATGTAAGTACACGAGACGCTAAACGAAGATCGAAATGCGGGTGAATTATCGCTCGTCCAACCCATCAAAGACATTGTCCAAAATAGCGCGGGTTATGTTAAATAAAGACGATTTGGTCAAAATGAGGACGACGGTGCCCAAAAAGAGATTAGGACTGCATAGAAAAAAGAAGCCTTCCGAAAACGCTTTCGTGGAGATCTAGCTATGTGTGAGTCTATCAATAAATTCGTTTTGTGTTTGCAGGTGAGTCTTGAATATAAAGACGTGGACACGATTATGGAGTGATGATGTTAGACAATCGCCCTGCAGATTAAGTCACTATCGGTGAGGCAATCGTGCATGATAAGAACAAGTCTATGGAATCTCTTATGAACGTGATGGGTTTTTTTTGCGTGCACGGGATGATCGAATCCAAAGTAGTTGAGAGATTCTATGCGTATACAGAAATTTTTAACCCGAGGGAATAAAGTTAAAACTTTATCCTGTATTTAAGAACGGAAGTGTTCTTCCACGAGGACAATTTCTTCATGTTTGGAAGGCATCTCATGAACTGTTAGATAAGTTAAACGACAGATAAAAAAATATCGAAGTTACTATTGGAGTCAGTGGGCTCACTGAGACATTTTATGTTTTTACGATCAAAGATTCTAAAAAAGTCAGTCTCAACGTGGAAAAAATTACCGTGTCGTTTTACTACCTCTATTAGTATCATCGAAAAATTTCGGTGTATGAGGTGTTACTCGTCATAGAATCACAGCAATATCTAGATCATGTGGAACTGACACCGACTAATGACACGCTGCCTGATCTATTGAAATTAAAACAGCTTACAAAAATCACCCAGAGCTTAAACATATATCCGCTGTGGCTGGTAGGAGAAACAGTGTCTGATATCGACGACGATAAGGTGAATTAAACATCCAATTCTTTAAGGATCCCCTACCACAACGTGAACGGCTTTGCAGAGTTTAATCGACTTTAATCACATTGACGAAAACTTATAGGCAATACAACATCACGAGCTATAATCCAATAATCGCTATTATTATTATCAGAGTCTACGTCTATAAACATGCATACCGACGCTAGAAGAAAATCCTTATGCCGTGATGTCTACGGAAGTGATATGTGATGTTCACGGGAGAGATGGCTAATCCGATGATAAACTGGCCATGCAGACACTGATGAAACTTCTTAAGTCACGATTGGAGCCCCCTTTCAAAAAGCACCAAGCCATCCATGATATCCTATCAGAAAATGCTCAATAAAATCAGATGGTATCTGCGTTGAGCTTTCTTTAACATGTCGCTGCTGTTATTTTAAATGAGAACATGGACAGCCTGATCGTGCGTATGGTAGAAAATCAACTAAAACCATAGCCGATTCAAAAAGGAGCATGACCAGTAATAATGACAGAATGTATAACCAAGGGGTCTTTGTGACCGATGTGATCTTGCTTTATGCCTAAATGCTCCAAGAAACCATCAACGCGGTTTTACAAAATCACGTGCCAGTGAACATGAAACTGACGCTGACGAAAGTACAATAATCAGCGAGTATACAGGCCTTTCTCACACGATATAACGGACAGAGTTATCCCAATATGGTGTTCTTTGTTCTTCTCATTTTCACTTTATATTCTAGAAAATAAAATTATTTTTTAAATTTTACAAAGCTTGTTGTCTTTTACTCTTTTCAGTTAATTTTTTTAGGAGCATAGACTCCTAACAGTATAGTATTCTAGAGACGTTTTGGTATCATAAATTGATTTCTTAAAATGGACTTTCCACAATTGCATAACAAAAGGAATCTTTAGGATATTCTCATAAATAAATGTTTGGTCATTTCAGATAGGAATAAATATGGGTATTATGTGTTAGTGTCATGTTTTGTAACAATATGCGGCCTAGAAAAGAGTAAAGTTAAATCACATGAACATGAAGAAAGATAAAAAAACATGTGTGAAATTGGAGTCTTGTGAATGTGTAATCGTCACTTCATTAGAAAATTATTATTTGTGATATTAGAGCGTTTAAGAAACCTTTCGTTGACAACGACTGTTATCTTGGGGTCCTTTGATACTGGGGAAATATCAACCGCAGGCATGGTTTGCTTTTTTCCCTCAGTCAACAGGTTTTCGTTATACGCCTTGTGTGTTACAAGATGATTTTATTTTGGCAGCGGAGCAATATTGGATAACTTTTGTTTCTGTTCGCTTACTGTTTAGCTAAGTTCAGGCTATCTGACACGGCACTGTACAATAGAAGATACCGTGATTATTTTTAAGGTGAGTAGATATAGTCCTTGTGAGTCAATACCGCTGTATTGCTAGTTGTAGGATATACGTTTGGAGTGGAGCTGAGTATGTACAAATAGAGGTGTGTCAGATCATCTTAAAAGTGGGTCAAACATTTAGGACATACAAAGTAAATGAACTGTATTCTGGGCTAGGAAAGAAATGGCTGGAACTTCGTAATCTCTCGTTCAAGCATTAAAAGTATAATAATGTTATTTTAATAAGTTCGAGAGTCTTTCCCATACGAACAGAGAAAAGATATAAGATATGATGTAATAAATTTACTACTACGTGTATTGAGAAACCCAATATCGCCCATAGCTTCAAGTGAGAGAAAGGACTTTTTCATTCTTCTTGCAATTGACTGGCATGAGTTGGGTTGTTTGGGTTATACAGATTCGCAGATAAACAGTTTTAAACTAATTCGGGATATTTAAGTGGGTCTTTGTTGTAGTGTGTAAGAAAGGGTTTTGGAACTTTGTCAGTGTTTTTTCAGGGCAATGTAACGGATTTTACTGCCCATATGCTTGTACCATGTGTACACATTCTCTTAGATGATAATGCTTCAACTTTCTCATGAACACCGCCATATCAATTCTTATGAGCAGTTTCATGATTTATTCTTTTCTAGCTATATATTCCATGCAAAATTTGCCATTTTAAAATTTTATAGACCTTGCAGTCAAGTGACGGTGAACTTTTGCAATTCTGGTTACAAAATAAATCACTGCTGAGACAAGCTTCGGAATGGCAACAGATGTGTAAGATGTGCATGAGTTTCATAAAATTCATCGAATAAATTTACTTGATAGTGATGGTCTTAGAGTATATTTCAATATGGCATTCAACACTGAGTAGTAGCATGTGGGCATTCAACACTGAGTAGTAGCATGTGGGTTGGTCTTAAAATATCTCATTTTATAGTATATTTCAATATGGCATTCAACACTAATTAGCATGTGGGTTGGTCTTAAAATATCTCATTTTATAGTATATTTCAATATGGCATTCAACACTGAGTAGTAGCATGTGGGTTGGTCTTAAAATATCTCATTTTATAGTATATTTCAATATGGCATTCAACACTGAGTAGTAGCATGTGGGTTGGTCTTAAAATATCTCATTTTATAGTATATTTCAATATGGCATTCAACACTGAGTAGTAGCATGTGGGTTGGTCTTAAAATATCTCATTTTATAGTATATTTCAATATGGCATTCAACACTGAGTAGTAGCATGTGGGTTGGTCTTAAAATATCTCATCTTAGAGTATATTTCAATATGGCATTCAAGACTGAGTAGCATGTGGGTTGGTCTTAAAATATCTCATTTTATAATATATTTCAATATGGCATTCAACACTGAGTAGTAGCATGTGGGTTGGTCTTAAAATATCTCATTTTATAGTATATTTCAATATGGCATTCAACACTAAGTAGTAGCATGTGGGTTGGTCTTAAAATATCTCATTTTATAGTATATTTCAATATGGCATTCAACACTGAGTAGTAGCATGTGGGTTGGTCTTAAAATATCTCATTTTATAGTATATTTCAATATGGCATTCAACACTGAGTAGTAGCATGTGGGTTGGTCTTAAAATATCTCATTTTATAGTATATTTCAATATGGCATTCAACACTGAGTAGTAGCATGTGGGTTGGTATTAAAATATCTCATTTTATAGTATATTTCAATATGGCATTCAACACTGAGTAGTAGCATGTGGGTTGGTCTTAAAATATCTCATTTTATAGTATATTTCAATATGGCATTCAATACTGAGTAGTAGCATGTGGATTGGTCTTAAAATATCTCATTTTATAGTATATTTCAATATGGCATTCAACACTGAGTAGCATGTGGGTTGGTCTTAAAATATCTCATCTTAGAGTATATTTCAATATGGCATTCAACACTGATTAGCATGTGGGTTGGTCTTAAAATATCTCATTTTATAGTATATTTCAATATGGCATTCAACACTGAGTAGCAAGTGCGTTGGTCTTAAAATATCTCATCTTAGAGTATATTTCAATATGGCATTCAACACTGATTAGCATGTGGGTTGGTCTTAAAATATCTCATCTTAGAGTATATTTCAATATGGCATTCAAGACTGAGTAGCATGTGGGTTGGTCTTAAAATATCTCATCTTAGAGTATATTTCAATATGGCATTCAAGACTGAGTAGCATGTGGGTTGGTCTTAAAATATCTCATCTTATAGTATATTTCAATATGGCATTCAACACTGAGTAGTAGCATGTGGGTTGGTCTTAAAATATCTCATCTTAGAGTATATTTCAATATGGCATTCAACACTGAGTAGTAGCATGTGGGTTGGTCTTAAAATATCTCATTTTATAGTATATTTCAATATGGCATTCAACACTGAGTAGTAGCATGTGGGTTGGTCTTAAAATATCTCATTTTATAGTATATTTCAATATGGCATTCAACACTGAGTAGTAGCATGTGGGTTGGTCTTAAAATATCTCATTTTATAGTATATTTCAATATGGCATTCAACACTGAGTAGTAGCATGTGGGTTGGTCTTAAAATATCTCATTTTATAGTATATTTCAATATGGCATTCAACACTGAGTAGTAGCATGTGGGTTGGTCTTAAAATATCTCATTTTATAGTATATTTCAATATGGCATTCAATACTGAATAGTAGCATGTGGATTGGTCTTAAAATATCTCATTTTATAGTATATTTCAATATGGCATTCAAGACTGAGTAGCATGTGGGTTGGTCTTAAAATATCTCATCTTAGAGTATATTTCAATATGGCATTCAACACTGATTAGCATGTGGGTTGGTCTTAAAATATCTCATTTTATAGTATATTTCAATATGGCATTCAACACTGAGCAGCAAGTGCGTTGGTCTTAAAATATCTCATCTTAGAGTATATTTCAATATGGCATTCAACACTGATTAGCATGTGGGTTGGTCTTAAAATATCTCATCTTAGAGTATATTTCAATATGGCATTCAAGACTGAGTAGCATGTGGGTTGGTCTTAAAATATCTCATCTTAGAGTATATTTCAATATGGCATTCAAGACTGAGTAGCATGTGGGTTGGTCTTAAAATATCTCATCTTATAGTATATTTCAATATGGCATTCAACACTGAGTAGTAGCATGTGGGTTGGTCTTAAAATATCTCATCTTAGAGTATATTTCAATATGGCATTCAACACTGAGTAGTAGCATGTGGGTTGGTCTTAAAATATTTCATCTTAGAGTATATTTCAATATGGCATTCAACACTGAGTAGTAGCATGTGGGTTGGTCTTAAAATATCTCATCTTAGAGTATATTTCAATATGGCATTCAAGACTGAGTAGCATGTGGGTTGGTCTTAAAATATCTCATCTTAGAGTATATTTCAATATGGCATTCAACACTGATTATCATGTGGGATGGTCTTAAAATATCTCATTTTATAGTATATTTCAATATGGCATTCAACACTGAGTAGCAAGTGCGTTGGTCTTAAAATATCTCATCTTAGAGTATATTTCAATATGGCATTTAACACTGATTAGCATGTGGGTTGGTCTTAAAATATCTCATCTTAGAGTATATTTCAATATGGCATTCAACACTGATTAGCATGTGGGTTGGTCTTAAAATATCTCATCTTAGAGTATATTTCAATATGGCATTCAAGACTGAGTAGCATGTGGGTTGGTCTTAAAATATCTCATCTTAAAGTATATTTCAATATGGCATTCAACACTGAGTAGCATGTGGGTTGGTCTTAAAATATCTCATTTTATAGTATATTTCAATATGGCATTCAAGACTGAGTAGCATGTGGGTTGGTCTTAAAATATCTCATCTTAGAGTACATTTCAATATGGCATTCAAGACTGAGTAGCATGTGGGTTGGTCTTAAAATATATCATCTTAGAGTATATTTCAATATGGCATTCAAGACTGAGTAGTAGCATGTTTATATGCTTATAATACTCCTGCACCTGATCAACTGGTATGTTTGTGATTCTGGAATTTTGGTTCAAGAAACTACATTCATCATATATGTTGAAATTTATTAAATATATTCAAGGTATTTTCTTGGTCAATAAACAAAGCATATGATACAGTATTTGCAGTTCTCACAGGGTGTACATAATTTTTCACGTGGCGTACGAAATTCACTTGACATAATCCCGATTTGTACGAATAGCATGAATGATGACGTGTAGATATCAAGAAATCGACCGCATCCATTCTTTAGATTCAAATTTTAAAAATTATTATCAGCCATACATTTAGAAATGTTAGTGATATTTTCTAATGTATTTCCAACACAATTCAAACAAGAACAAATATTCCTTGATACGTAACAGCGTATTTACATCAACGGGAATTAACTAGACTGCATTTTCAATATGACGAATTGAGTTGCCTCCCATTGAGCATAGTAAATTTTTTAATTTATAGCTGCGTTGTGGAAGGTTAAAAAGGAAGATCTTAGGAATAATAAACTCGATACGATGTCTTTTTACAGGGTGAATTAAATTTCTACAACTCTGGTAATTTTTCTATTTGATTTGAATGACGGCACTGGAGAATAATAAAATCCCGTGCACCCTTTCTAAAGATAGTGTAGATATTATCAGCGGGATAAAATTGATATATCTAAAGTGGTGATATGACTTTTATTGATCCAGTAGTGATATCACTATTGGAATGAATTTATTTTCTCATTTATACATATTAATCGAACTTTTATTTTTACATATTTTTATATCTGCCCTCATTCATTTATCTTGAATAGAGATTTTATTGGGGAATGTTTAAACAATATTTAACTTTGTGAAAAGGTGAAACCATAACAAAATATTTATTGTGTGTTTATTAGGCTTCAGACTATAAATAACAGCTATATTTGTTCTGCTATTTATTTAAATTTGTATTATGCTAACTTCAAATAAAACTGATTTCTTACAAATTACTGATTTTATAACACCTGCAAAGTGTCCTGACATCAATAAAATTAGATAAGACAAGTTACACTAATTAGCAAAGAAAGCTAAACCCGAATGCAAATATATTCTCTAACAGAATGCGTGTTGTGGCTTATTTAGATTGCTATTATTATTGCTTTATTTGTTGATAAACGACAGAATTAAAATGTTGGGTTATCAATGATACCCTTATGAAATGTTTTATCAGTCCAGTCCAGTCAATGAGGATACTTGTTAAACGGCATATTGTCAGTAAAACATTTACTTCAGTTACTCAGGCAATTTTGCAAAAATTGTTACTTTTTTTTTTAGTATAACTTTATATTTCTTCCTAAATATAATCGAATTATTAACTGTAGATAATAAAATACTTGTTTTGTTCTTACATGACAATTTTGTTAGCACGATATAAGTTAATAGGTGTAAATACACAATAAAAGCTTTGTCTTAAATGTTTATAAAAATAATGAAGACATACTTGAAATTCTGATAATTGGTAAGTATGCCCAATTTTGCAACAACAGACAAATTATGTTATTGTTTCCTCATCTAGCACAAAGCCTTCAATCACACAGCGTGTGTAAATTGCTTAATTATTTAGTATAACGTTTAATAGTTTTCCTGAACATAATCAAAGTATGTCATCATCTAGCAAAAAAATCTTGAAGTTTATGAAAATATTTGTTCTTCCTTCATAGATCCCCCATCAATGTGCTGCAACTTGGCCTGATTTTTGTCATTGTAATTCCTAATTTCGTTAATATATCCTTGTGTATACTACTTCAAGAATTTCTTTAACATATAATCTGAAATAATATGGCTCTCAGCTTGAGAGATTAAGAAATTTTGTAGAGAATATTTTCCAATTATTCTAATTATATTGATACTGGATCCAACATTTTACAATAGCTTGTGCACCGGAAGAACAGAAATTATGTTAGTTGAGTTTATAGCTGAAATCGAAACTATCCGTTGCAGACCAGTATCACGTGAAAATTAATATCTAATCACATTGCAGAAATTAAATCAATTCACAATGATTGGATTTATTTCCCTTTCATATTTTTTTTCTTTCCAGATGTCACCACATTAGTCTTGTCGTTTAAATGTCATTACTCTTGTTGTACTTATCAATAATTTTCTACATCCCTCATACTTTTTCATATTCTATCAATTTCAAATATATATATATATATATATATATATATATATATATATATATATATATATATATATATATATATATATATATATATATATATATATATATATATATAAACTTTTTATGGTAAATGAATTTGTTAACTTTAAATACAGCAGGAATGTTAGCAGTATTTGTATAAACGTTAGAAGTATTGCAGTACTTTACCATCATCCACAATCTTAATTAAAATTATACAAATTGGATTTTAAAAAAAATTAAAAGAATATAAAAATTGCAGTGAATGAAAAATTCCTGGAAAATATAATACCAAGAATAGGTGTCCTTAGATTTGTCAATGAAAAAAAACATTAATCATGAAAGCTATTGTTATGTGCACTGGTTGTAAATTAGAACGGACGAATACCGAACACTATTTCGCCATGTCAGATTCTGTTAATCTGAATGCCTTATGTACTGATGTTAAACAAAAAGAAATACAGAAGCCATGAAATAGTATCATAAACTCTTATAGTTGTTGAAACTCCTGGAAAAAGTCACATAATATTTAAATGACCACAGCCTCGACAGTTTTAAATCTCACACTCGTCCAGCATCACATATGAATGAAAATCCTTGAGTACTAGCATGATAATAATAATAATAATAATAATAATAATAATAATAATAATAATAATAATAATAATAATAATAATAGTTACTACTACTACTACTACTACTACTACTACTACTACTACTACTACACTACTTCTACAAACAATAATAATAGCAATAAATAGCAAAGTCAGCGAAACCTTCTTTCCAGGACCTACTCAGCTCAACATCAAGTTGCATTTGATAATCATTCAATATAAAACACATTCGTATAATACAAATAAAACTAAAGAAGAAATTATATTATGTAAAAGCATTAAGGTCTACTCATTTTATCGCAAAAGCGATATCCAACCTATTTTTGAAAGGGAAAGACAAATTTGGGCCAACAGTGTCTAGTAAAAATAAATTTAGCTAGTGTTAAACTCCAGAATATAAGAATAAATTATAATATTTTCCCCCATTTTGGCAATAAAAAGCTTTTCCTCAAGTCAATCATTACACTCTGTCAAAATTTCCTTCCAGTTTTTAATTTATAGACGTAACTGCTAAGGTATCATAATGATTTTCGTCGGTTTTGCAGGGTAAATCCATGTATGTACTACCAGCATCAGTATCACTTTTGCATCTTGATGCCCGTTTTCTCTTGATAATAATGACCGTACCGGCAGCCAATAATGCTATGACCATTAACGTACTGCACGCAATACTGACAATGATGATCGTAGTCATGGAATTAGATTCCGAATGGCTGCTTACATTTATTTCACCTGGAAAGTAAAGTAAAAAAAAAAACATTGAGGATTTTAAGATAATATATATATATACTTCTTTTCTATTATTCTCTTATTATCTTCTAATCATCTCATAATTCTATTTCGGTTTTTCATTGAATGATGAAAGCCTATCTTGATGTACAGTTTACCACTTGTCGACTACATTGTTAATATTTTACTCATATATATTCAACCAATTCAATCTAGCCATTTAAAAAATTCGAAAACTGACAATGATATAGTTGCAAACTAGTCCACGACAAGCTAAATTAAAACATTATTTTATGCATTTTTCATAGTAAGACCTTGGTGGAAGTTGCGTGTTGGTTTTTAGTAAATTTGTATATGAAAGACACGACGATATAATTTCTCTGAAAATGAACATTTCACGAATTAGTTTTATTACTGGTTGGAAGATAATCATACTGACTAACAAAATATTGCAGTATGTTCCTAAAAGGGGGGGGGACAAAACTGTGGTAAAAAAAAAACTTCATTTACTTTCATACCTTCGTGCAAAGTGGTCACATTTAAGTCTGCAGTGTATCCTTTCCCATACTGGCTGACAGCTGCTACTGAAACCCAGTAGACAGTGTCTGGATCAAGGGTGTTTATGTTGTGTTTCATCGTGACAAGGTCTTGTTTGCTCACGTTGTGGTTTTGAATTATACCGGGACATGCTGTTGACAAAGCTGTTTGCTGCAAAATAGAAAACGTAATTACATTTAATCCTAAGACTATAACTGAGGCAGATTATTTGTTTTCATCAGTTTACCAGAAATGTTGTCTCTATTTTCAATCAAATAACTTAATTAGGTTAATTAGACAGCTTTACCGATTTATGCAAGACTGATAAATTAAGAAATGTGATATATTACCAACGACAAAAGTTCTTTTATCTTTTTGTATGCATATTATATGGAAATATTTTGCGATGCTGGAAATAAATGATGCATAAGAAACTGGTAAAAATAATAACCAACCTGCGAGATGAAAGAAAAGAATAATTTTTAAAAAGAAAGATGTTCTCTTCTAAACCTGAGAATAATTGCAAGGTCAGAATGTATATCATATATGCTTGAATATAAAAGTACACCCAGATTGATATATCATTTTCGAGTATGTTTATCTGAGAAGAACGAGTGAACTATGTCACATAAACTGTGTATGGGTTTTCTCTAATTCCACAAATACATTCGAAATAATAGAGTTTATTACTACTTAGCATAGGAACAAAGCACCCGGATGAACTATACTAGTGATGTGGCAAGGCGTCTGAAACACTACAATCAATATTATACAAAAGTCGTCATGAACGTCGTCATTTGATTCTGAAATAATTAGACTAAGTCGGGGACTTTCGAAGCTGTAAAGGTCATGCTTCTATTTTATGATTAAAATATTTTCGTTGACACATTTGATATAAATTCATTGCCTTTATACGTCGTAAATCTTCCTCTTTCACACGTTGTGAGAGCCTGGTCTAAATCATGTAGTATACTTCAGAAAAGAAGCACACTATCCTTGTATAATCTGAAGTTTTAATTCATACTTTTTACTTTTCCATCATAATGAATAGCAAAGATCTGTATTATCTGTTTCAAATATTTATGTAAGATCATCTTCACAACTCAAATACGTGATCACTTTTGAAACATAGCTTACAAAATCTGATGCTATTTGACTTGAGCTAGATACCTGTTGCAAATTCGCATATCAAGAATGTCTCTTAGGTGCATTACTAGCGACAATCCAGTTAAAAAGGGTGGAAGAGTGGGAACATTTACAGTTTTCTGAATAAGATGTTGGCAGATCCTCGCAACGCGTTGAAACCTTATTGCAGTTTATTGATCCATGGGCACGTTAAAGGCGTAAAACGTACCAAAATGGTGTTCGTGTTTCCTGGAATATGCTTGATGTCTGTCTGTGTTCAATATCCATTTGTTTGCATATCATCATGGATCCACCACAAAATCTTCCCCTTTCAAAATATTTCATCTGCTTTCAATACACCATTGATTCTCATTCTAAACAAAGGGGATGAAATATAGACTCCTAACTAAATGGAACGATCCTTCAACGTGAAAGTCAATTTCCGTTGCCCATGTCCTCTAAGCCCAATACAGCCAAACTTTCAGTCGTTGTGCAATGATGGGAAGATCAGTGTATGAACACTTGGTCTATGTCCGAAAGATTTATATAGTTGATACTTGTCTTGCTGCTGACTTGGATTTTGCTTGTCCCTCTAGTCTTTGACGACGTTTGAGTGGCTGTACGGAAGCAGTCACAAAAAGACAATAGCGGCGGTGTGGTGAATGAAATCTTCTCTGTATCATTGTTTTAGTAAACGGGCTCGCACCTAGTGTGGTAGTGACTATTTGCTGACTTCGACCTGAATCTATTTCTAACACATGTTCCTGTCAGATTTGAGGAATGCTAGGTATCTTCTTACCTATATTTTCCCAACTATATTAACGATCATAATCCTATAATCTTATTTTTTACAAATAGACTGCGACTGTTCAATCTCTAGTGCCAGGTATATTTCCAGAATTGTCTCTCGTATTAACGCCATCCAAGGATCCTTATTATTTTCATTCTCAGAGATAAACGAGTAATGCCAATATTAATAATTTGTTACAGCAAATTCCCCATTTTTGTAGGAAATAAATATTTTAATTTTTTTTTGAGTCAGTATATTTAAAGCAAGATTTACATTTAGTAGGTTAGGGTCTCTCATTAATTTAAAATATTATCATATACGCCTTAATTTATTCTCAAATAGTTATGTCGATTTTCTTATTTGTAACAGCAAAGCTGTAATTAAATTGTATTTTCAGATCATTTTAACATGAGACAATTACATATGTTTTCTCATTTTATACCTTCATTGATTGGGTGTCATTGTTACATTCCACTTCAATCAGCACGTGTAACGGAGCCTTTACTAACATGTGATAGTCGATGCCAGGGGCCATTCTAAGTCTAGATCTGGTCTGTCTAACTCGTATTTTAAGATAGTTGCGCATAAGGCTTCCTAACTCACCATCCCCTCCAAAAAAAATCTATAAAGCAACACCAATCTGATAATATAATTTGCCTGACAACACACTGACCCTGACACAATGCGACATGTTATTTACCATTCATTAATACACTGGTAAATAATTAATATTCAACTCGCTAAGGGGATTCATTTTTTGCTCAATCGCCTTTAAAGAGATTGTCTCTTTATTGGTATATAAAAGTATACGCTTTTTGTACAACATCAGATATACAAGAATTACCTCTGTAACAATTTCATAGTTCCTGGGTTAGCTAAGTACCACATCTCTTTGGCTTTGCATTATGATGCAATATTGCCCTCTCAATTGTCTTTAATGACCACTATACTCTACCACGTTAACTGTAGGTAATTGTTCTTGAAGGAACAGGCCCAATAAAGAATGACTGGCCATGTATATGCATGATACAATACTCTCCGCTCAACTCGCAAAATCGCGGTGGCTCTGTTTAGCATGCCGGACAATCATACGCATATTAGAAAGAAGAAACATTATCGATAGGTAATCCATATGTCTTCAAATAGATGTTAATCATCCTAATCCGCTAGTAATAAAGTGCAAATGTTAAATCAACTTAGTCCTGAAACGGTTGACTATTTCCTAAATTTTGGGTTTTTTTTGAAAGAGTAAGTCAAAAACAAAACAAACGTATTATCGACTCACTTCTGAGGTAATGCATAGCACTTTTTGAGCGCAGGTAGCATCCGTTAAGTTCTAACTTTTAGTGATCTTTTTAAGTTGTGTCAGAAATCTAATTAACCGCTTATATATATATATATATATATATATATATATATATATATATATATATATATATATATATATATATATATATATATATATATATATATATATATATATATTCATGCATACGTTCAGAAAAATGGCAACACATCCTGCTGTACATCGAATAAGGTATTCTTTTACGCATCTTCCTGTGTCTGCTAGTTTTATGGTCAGCACATATCCTAATAATTCTCCGAAAACTTCATTCGGTTTTTCCAGCCAGATCGTAAAAGCTGTAGCTGTAACATTCAATACTAGTAGGTTCTTTGGGGCATGCGGCACTGCAAGAAAAATAAGTTAATAGTCTAAGCAAGATGTACATCTTATTGATCGTGCGTCAAACGTATAAAAGTTAAACTCATGATACTGTTATAAGTTGTCATTAAATTCCACGAATTAATACGCGATCATTGAACTCTCAGAAATGTGATAGAAAATGACAATAAGCAAATATTTCCCATAAATATTACACTACTGAGTAAATTTATAATATCTCTTTTCTCGCTTTTGATTTCGCTTTGTTTCTTAAACCTTTTTAAATTAGTCCCTTTTAAATAAAGTTCATTAGTCACAAGCAGAAATTACGTTCGTAAAATTCATAAAATCCATAGTTGAATGACATTACAGGTAAACAAAAGTTTAAAAGTTAGTCGCTCTCTCTCTCTCTTTATATATATATATATATATATATATATATATATATATATATATATATATATATATATATATATATATATATATATATATATATATATATATATATATATATATGGAGAGAGAGAGAGAGAGAGAGAGAGAGAGAGAGAGAGAGAGAGAGAGAGAGAGAGAGAGAGAGAGAGAGAGAGACCTAACCCTGTATAAAGTTAAGTTCTAATTTACATTTGCCTCTTAATCATGGGATACGGAGAATTGTTTCCCCAAAAGATAACTAGCCTTGTAGATCGGAATGTTTGTTTTGACCTCGCAGCATACAATGGCTCAGAGAAAATAGAAAATGAACAATGCACATTATAATAACGTTGTTTTGTTTTTCAGTCGTAACGTAAAACGAATATGTCTTCCTAAAAGCTAAAATGATGGCTACTTTAGGGTTTGAGGAAGATGAACTGCATCTTTATTGCTGTGCTTGTGTCACAGTGCATCAGTGGAAGAAGGTTAACAAATCCTTGAAGAAATCTTTATACAGCTCAATGCCTAATAGATGCAATTAGTAATGTTTGTCACATAAATCAGTAGGAACACAAATACCCTTTAATTATAAAACTAATAGGAAAAGGACAAATCCATGTCATTAATTGAAGTCTGGAAATGTCACCGTAAGTATAGAACGATTCTTGTGTAGCAAAAGGTTTTTGGGATTTCCGATAATGTAATGTAACTATGTTGATAAAGTGTCAATCAACTAAAAGCAATTTTTGGACTATAATATTTTACGACAAGGCGAAGCCATCACGGTAAATTATGCGTCTTTTTGTGAACATTTGTTACCTTTCATTACTATAAGTGGAGTTTATTGTATAATTACAAAATCAATTTATACAGCGAAGTAGTGAGGTCATTTTTTATTTACTGTTGGATCAGAATTAACTAGTTCTTCATATTGTATTTTTCAGTTTTCCATTAAACAGTATGCTCAAAATTGCATGAGAACTTTATATACGTTAAATCATAATTTAGTCAAGGAATTGCTTAACAGTTATATTTGTTATTTTCTTGAAATTAGCAAAAAATTATGTTCTACAGATCTGCAAAATTTCATGCAAACAGAATAAAAATTATTACTGAAGCACTCAATCTGCATATAAGCTGAAGATAATGAAATTAGTTTCGTTCTTACTGTGATAGCAGTGTTCCTGGTAACGAATGTAAGTAGAGTTACAGACACACATTCCATTGTATAAACTGCTGCAGATAACACCGTCACCCGTGCAGCCATCGTGGTTTTGACATATTCCACCAAGATATTCCTCTGAAATTATATATATATATATATATATATATATATATATATATATATATATATATATATATATATATATATATATATAAGTAATAGTGCGTTTCTGTTATCAAATAAACAACCTGTTTTGTCAGTGATTTAATTCTGAACCTATATAACCTGGTCCGTCTGTTCTTACATACCTTTCTACCTTCGAAATATTCTATTGGTCACTAACACCGTCTGTCTAATATTGAGATGATGATATCAAAAATGAAAAAGCCGTTATATTACCATTAAAAAATGTTTGTCAATGGTTAGGGATGATAATATTACGCTAAACTTTGAAGATAGTTTGGTGCTGATAAATGATGTCATACATTGAAACGAGTTCATCTGCAGAAACTCATTTAAATTGTAGATATGAAGATACACCGGAAAGTTCTTGATATTTCAGTTATAAAGAGTTTCCTGTGCGAAACTAAATGCATGTTTAATTGACTAGAATGAGATATCTAATTTACAGATTTGAAAATAAAACCGTGATGCGTATTTCGTGGGTTTCCTATGACAAAAACGGACCCATTTCAGTAACTAAGCGCTTGTTTCTCTCCTTAGTAAAAAGAATTCTACGAATTAAGCACAAGGCAATAAAAGACAGTTATCCTGACACATGCCTGATTAAAGACTAACGCATTTGAATTATATATCACAAAATAATCGCTATTTACTGAAAACAAAATCAGAGCAGTTTATTTATATATTTAATTGACCCTGATTCACTATGACCACTGTTCTGACGCGAGCATCTTCAGTAGATTGAAGTTTGTTGACAAATTTTATGATATCAAAAACACAACTTCCTTCTTGCAATGATCAGACTTTACACTGAAGGGAACATCCATTATACAGTAATTTCCATCATAACCAGTAATAAGCAAATCCAACATCACAAGTCCATCAAAAGATGCTGTCCTACTGTGTATACAATTTTCTGACACATTTCTTCATCTTCTTTTAATTGGCTGTCGTTTTGTTCTTGGGCAATCTGTCATTCAGTACAAAATAACTTTTAAGATCCCATGCGGAAGATTGTTGTGAATATTTGTCATATAAAGCAGCTTTTGAATTGTGTGGTTTTGAATAAAATCATATTATGATAAAATATCTAAAGTAATTTACAACCTGTGGTTAATGGTTGAAATGTTCAGAATAATTACCTTTAATATTAAATTAACCAGCTTAAGTGAAATGATTTACACCAGCGACATCAATGTTCTTTAATAATTTTTAAATGGCAGTAAATATTTTAAACTGATTTTGTTTTCAGTAAATAGAGATTTGTGGAGACACTTGCAATGTTTTATCCACTTTAAATAACTTAATTAGTTTTCATCCACGTTAAACCGGTTCACAAAACTTTAGAAACTAAGGTGTTTATCCACCGTTTTTCACTAATGGATATACCTTGGCCAACCCCTTTAGCATGAGAAACACTAAACTAGTGCCCCTAATTTGTTTATAAAAATCCTAGGTCACTTATGCGGTTGACTTTAGATTAACAGTTTATATGTTATAAGAACAAAATACCAAGGTCACTAGTTGCAGAAATGTTACAACTGATGAGCAACTTAACCTCTAACCTCTTCGGTGGCCTCCATCCGCCTCTGAAAACAGAGGTCACGCCAAAGATTTATAAAAATAGTACTAGCAGCTGCTCAGCTTGGCGCTCAGCATTAAGAGGTTAGTGTTAGGACTGGTGGACTTGTTGTCAGAAAAAAGCTACTTGATGCCCTCCTGCTTGACATAGCTATAAACTGCCAAACTGTACGCATCATGGCGATATGGCTAAAATTGTAAAAGCTACTTTAAAAATCCATATCACAAACAAACTCACTTAACCTCTAGTGGGTTTTGGCTAAATTTACCATTGATTTTGAGCCACTAACATTCTCCCTAAAATGACCTCCAAATAAAACACATTGTCCACTGGTCCTTGTTATTATATTGACAACTACTGTGAGCATTCTAGACCACAAACATTCATATATTTTATGAGAAAAACCTTGCAACTAGTTTGGTAGTGTGATATCGGCCTATGAGAGTGACATTAAGAAATAAAGAATCTTGTTTAGAACATATGATACATTACTATCACAGCTTCAAGAGTTACTGAAATAGTTGAATGAAGACAGGAAAAAGAATTATCAAAATATTAAAACTTTGATGGGTTTAAAGCTGGTGTAAAAACATGAAGCTATGCTGCCAGCTGCCAGTTATTGATGAAAAATGATTTCCTTCTTAGTTCTTATAAACCACCAATGACTTAACTATTTTTGATTTAAGTGACAATTATGCTCTTCTGGTAAGAATTTAGCAGCTAACATGTAGTTTATGCTGGAATATTACTGTTATTGACACTTTTTGTAGCGGATGGATATATCGGCGAATTAGGTCAATAAAAAGGCGAAACGATTAAGATATGTTCTTGATGTAAAGCAAAATAACAGATAAGCGATGGTAGAACTGTTCACCTTTTCTGAAAATCTTGTTCATCATAAAATCTGTCTGCAGATGCTCGGCCGCATCTTAGACTGCATGCAGGGAATTTCCTACTTCATTTTGTAAACCGATCGGTGTTATATGAAAGGTTGCAAAAAGACCAAACGTTATAACAGAATATTCAAAACTTTTTATATACTCTTCCTAACACACACACACACACACACACACACACACACACACACACACACACACACACACACACAATCAACATATCATTAAGCTCCCCCACCTGTGTCTCAACATTTAATGCATTGTTCATCCTATCTTCAATTAATAGTAAATATATATTTATGTTATGTATTGCATCCGATCTTTTGCATGTTTAGCACTGGAAATGTAATTGAAGCGTTGTTTAATAAAGTTTTGAGTGTCTGAAATCTTTCTCTTTTGCTGTCAACAATCTGCCCTTTTATATTTAATTTATATAGTTCATTAGCTATTTAGATATCACACTCGTCTGTTTTCTGAATGTTTTAATATCTTGCAATTTATTATAGTTTGAAACTTTTGCGCATTTCTATATTAACACATTTTTGTATAACCTGAAACGTAGATCTGACAGGTAGATGTAAATTAGTGATACGGTTATTGTGTAGGTTTAAGTTGATTGAACAGTGAAGTGCGTGACCATCCATAAATTTTTCATCTCATTTAGCATCTTTACTTTGTACGAACACAATATTAATAGGAAATCTAATTCTCTGATCCTCTCTGTCGCAATATCTGTCATTAGTTTATTACTTATCTAACTATAAATTATACAATGTTTATTATGCAAATAACTCTTATTTACTTGAATTTAAAATATGTTACAATGTTTTTGTCATCAGTTGCATCAATTCCCCTATTTACGTTACTATGCACATTTCAAGGTTGTGTAAACATAAAATATTTAAACAGTCCTTGTTTTGGTCCTAAAGTTCACATAATAAGATATTGTTTATGAATTCATTGAATACATTATGTTAGCCATGAAGAAAACAGTTTTCTGCAATATTGATAAATTACCACTTTGTTCTCAATTCGATTAGTTATACAGAATTCATTATGAAGTTAACCGTTGTAACGGAAAGTGAGGGATTTCTTTAGACATTTTATTTTAATATAAGATTCCTTTTTTGTGATAAAAACGCCGTATGTATGTGGACAGATTAATAGCGGGACGAAAACGGCGTAATAAAGATGTGCTGTTTACTCAGTAAAATATATTTATAGAATTAAGTTAAACATTGACGAGCTGCACCGAAAGCACGAGCTTGCGACATAAAGTTTTTATTTTCGATATGTATTTTTGGCAGTTGCAATCTGATTTCTCATCTACATCGTTGTATTTAATAATTATTATATATCTGTTCTATCTGTATGTATTTTTTGTATCTGTATTTGTATAGTTTTCCATATATTGCACTCGGTGATAATTGAAATAAACCTCACAATATTTATATCAATTTGACTTATCGCGTTGTTTATTTTCTAATAATATTGTTCAACTTAGTAAAGACATACGTGACCATTTCATCGTGTTGTACTTGTTTTGCAGAACATGTCATCATTTAAAGTTTCATCAATCAAGCCTATTAGTTTTGCCGGTGCTGCATTAGTGCATGTTAAAAGTGCCTCTATTTCACATTAATTCCATACTAAAATTTTATACCCTACAGCAGGGCTACTCAAACGGCGGACCGTGGTCCACAGTCCGGACAGCGAGTCCTTTCCTTGTGTACCGCGTAAAAGTGATAAAACCTGAAATTTCCGCAAACCAAAACTTACATTTTCCGTAATTAATAAAGACCTTTCTCGCCTAAGTATTAATACCTGTACGTTGTGGTACCCGTAATCTGTCTATCGACCATATGCACTTCCGGTAAATATTTGTTCGTGAATTTATAGCGAGGCGTGGTTGGATTGAATTTTGAGAGCTTTTAAGTACCAATGCAGATAAGAACAATAATATTATAGTTTCCATTTGAACATTACAATGGCAAAACCAAACAAGCGAGGAAAAATGGATTGCCAAATTCGTACTTTTTACGTACTTTTCACGAATCATAGACATAGGACTATTTGATGATGAAAAAGACCACAACAGTTCACTTCAGTTGAAGACCTTGCAGAAAACGTGTATCAGCAGCTACTTCAAGATTTGAAAATGGCAAAAGTTTTTGCATTAGCATGTGATGAGTCTACAGATGGCGTTGATATTTCAGAATGATGAGTTTACGTTCTCTATTTCAATGGGAAGAATTTCTCTGAAGATATGCTGACAATGCTTCCTTTACTTAACCGTCCAGAGGTGAGGATGTTTTTCAATGTTTGAACAAATTCTCGGAGGAAATTGGTCTACAGGTTTCTAAACTAGTGTCATTAACAGTAGGAGCTTTTGCCCTGACAGGACAAAGCAAGAGACTTGCAGCATGTATGAAAGAGATTCAATCAAAGCTTTTATCTGGTCACTGACTGACATCAGTCAGTTTTATGTTCCAAATTTAACGCTGAATTTGCAAATGTAATGAATATGGTGATTGTTACGTATTGGCTCGTTCAAAGTAACATAAAAGAAAGAGTGAAGACAACTAGCTTTGTAAATTTTAGAAAAATATAATTTATTTTCCTAGAAAACATGAAATAGTGTAAATAATTTAAGCAAGACTTACGGTTTACAGAAATGATCCAAATGTTTGTTCAAAATAGAATTATAAGTCCTGTAAAAAGTTCTAAACACAGTCTGAAGATTCGGTTCAAAATGGCAGATGACGACCACGTCAGACAAAGGCTAATAGAATTTAAACAATAAATCACAGTTTGTGTTGTCCCGTTCCAATATAGAATATTTTCGGGGAAAATATCCAAATCAGTAATGTTGTTCTCCAGGAAAACAATTATTCATAAAAATGAAGTGAAAAAAGCTCCTCTAACAATACATGTAGACATACGAACAGACAACTTTGTCTAGCACAAAATATACCCTTTTAAGGTATTAGAAGTTGTATAAGTGATTTTACGACTCTATAACTGTGTTTGACTCGACTACGACTGATTATTTGTAATGAATTTGTTATCATACACAGTACGTACTCACATGAGTCATATGAAACACATCTACGACTCAAGTAAACACTTATTTAAAAAATATGTTAGACGATATTAATATAATTATATTAATAATTACATTTAATGAAAAACAAACAAGAAAAACTCAAACAAACAGATTTATACAAAACTGATTCCTTAACACACACACACACACACACACACACACACACACACACTTTAGCTACAGTGTTGTAACATGATGATGATGATTAATTTCATACGATCTAATTCCGCAATCCAGCATTGCCTTTTTCGAGCGTTCCTTGAAGAGATTTCTTCTGATTGTAATGATCTTCTTGTACATGACGATGCTCGTTACCGGAGTCAAGGTAAAGCTATAGCAAAATTACAGAACCTCCGTAATAAAGTCACTGAATTTCTTCAATTAACAACAATATCAAGCAAAGCGGCTGAGTTTGTGTCATTGTATATCAATTAGAATCACATGGCTATTGTTGCTTTCCTGGTTGATATCACTGGATATTTAAATGACAAATATATGCTTGCGAGGTAGAGACAAGACAGTCATACATCTTGCCTTAAAATGTCATGCTTTGTAAGCAAAGCGGCTGAGTTTGTGTCATTGTATATCAATTAGAATCACATGGCTATTGTTGCTTTCCTGGTTGATATCACTGGATATTTAAATGACAAATATATGCTTGCAAGGTAGAGACAAAACAGTCATACATTTTGCCTTTAAATGTCATGCTTTGTAAGCAAAATTGGGTTTATTTGTGGAAGACTTGGCCAGTGACCAATTGCTGCATTTCACAACAACAAAAGGTATAAATCCATCACGTTACCTGTTATAAACTACAAAAACGTTTGTGCAGCAACTTCAACATAAATGTGCAGTGTTTTCAGGAATTCAAAGGCCTTGAGGGCATTTTCCAGTTTGTTACTAGCCCATTACAAAAACATTCTGAAGCTGAAAAACCGGTTACATCGCTCTAACTAAGATACCGATGAGTATGAGTTAAATGTTTCATCATCTAGCCATATTACAATGATAAAAACTTATGTTATCTTGTTTTAAAAAAATTGAATATATATCTTATTCATTTTCATTTCATTCTGTAGGTGTAAAATTTAAGTTAAAATTATATTTATATATTAAATTTACATCAAAGCACTGAAAAACTCTTGAAACACGTTTTCATAAGTGCTTACTTACACTTACCAAAACGTGAATGCATGTTGAAAAATGTCTTTAAAGTTTAAACAAATGGACCATAACATTCGGACCCGGAACTTAACACATTCAAAAACTATGGACCGCCACAAACTATCTGAGTATCCCTGCCTTACATTATATTCTTTTTTTTTCTAAACACCTCTTTGGTATTCAATATCTATGACCAAATCATTATAATCTATGTACACATTTGCAGTCAAGCATTTATACAATTATCTGAAAATGTATTAGTTTTGAAATATCTTATAATCTAACACATTCTGGTGGAGCACTTGCTGTGTTTACCATAGAAATGTGCTGGAAGCACGCGTGCAAAGCACGACTCTGGAGTGATAACGGTTTTATTGGCAAGGTAGTTGTGAGTGGGGACGATGTAGGACATATGAGACCAAAAAAAGGAAAACCAGCCTGGGACAAGATGAGACAAAGATTCATAGGACACATGAGACCAAATAAATTAAAGACGATGGGGCAAAGATGGATAAGGACAATGGACATGAGCATTACAAGACCCGGCGACGATATAGGGACAAGATTTAAAGGGATAAGATTTTATAGATTCTGCTCAAATTAATGGATATACTTAGGCACATACATATGATACATACGTAGATTTATAAACATAATGATCAGACATAATATAAAAAAATCGACAAAATGTTTTAGGCAGGAATAATTAAATCTTTTCGAGGCAATGAAGTGGCCGTGAAAACAAAATTTCGTTAACATCGAGAGCTTCTTACAGATCTCTTCTTCCTTAAACTTCATCTGACCTCTGGAGCGTAGATTAAGACTCTCTTCAGACAGCCTTGCCTCTCCACACAGATCATTCCTTCCAAACAGCCGTATCGGTGATCGTGATGATTTTAAACGATGATTTGACATACATGGTTAAGTCCGTACGGAATAGCATCGACGATACAACAGTAGATGGTTCTACGTTTGTCCATATCTTTATGACTAGAACGAGTAAAGAGAATGAAGTGAAACGCGATTATTTATAGTGAAAGAGCGGATTGAAACGGATTGACTTTTTTCACCAACCCAAACACGCGTTACAAAATTCAGTCACAGCGCGGAGTCTGTGCTCTAATCCGAAGATAGCGTTATGTGACATCACATTCCCTATACAGGTGTGCTAGCGTATCTGCGTAGTGAATCTGTGTGACATTGTTTTCAGACACGACGGAAACTAAGAAGGCGATGACCGTGTAGACGAGAAGCGATGGTATAGCAGTGGATAAGAAAGTCGTCACGAACCTACTGCAATAAGAGGTCGATTTTATTTGGGATTTAGTAGCTCATTACTCTTCTCCATATTAATTTGTTCCTTAGCCACCTTTTCCTTCCTTACCACACGCCGAGGATTTTAAATAGTCTCAGAAAGAAAAATTGGATAAATATTTACAGCAGCATAAAGAAGCAGAACAAGCTTTTCTCTTTCAACCGCTACAACGAGGACAAGAAAAGGCAAGAATAATGAAACGACTGGAAGAAGAAGAATCAGCAGAGGAGAAACAATGTCTAGGAGAAAAGGAGGACAGTGAAAGTCAAGCGGTGATGGAACTCTTAGACATTTTGGCAGAGTTAAGGAGTCTGAAACAAATGTATGAGACTTCTTTATTAATACCCAAGAGAAAAAGTCTATCTCGAGTTAAACAGTCCAATACTGTTCACACACCTACTGCACATGATATAACTGCTCTAGTGATTTCTGCTAAGTCATTGACGGGAGCAGTTCCGAAGTAGGAATTAACCGTTGCAAAGGCTTAAGGCAATTAAAGTTGATTGCTTCTCGTTCCTGAGTTTGTTGTTTTTCTTCAGAAAAACCAAACACCCAACTCTCCTTTTCAGGGTCACCTACTTATCTCCAAAACGGATAGCATTCAATTTTAAAGACAAAAAAAAATCAAAATCTCTTTTTAACCCTTGATGTGGGTGTGTGAGCGCGTGAGTTTAAGCCCGTTTTCCTAAAATCTAAACCAAACCAAAAGACACGTTTTCCTCTTATATTCTGGCACAACTTTTACAATCAAATGTCACAAACATAACACTTAAAAGTTCATTGACTTCTGTCTTCTTGTTCAATCTTATTGTTTTAAATTTTAATTACCATCCATCTGCCTACGTTGTCATACATTATTTACACTCCCCGTTGATCGGGTAAATTTATTTATTGACCGCCGTTACCATTTTCATAGTTTTACCTTTACCTATTTGGTTTCGTATGGCTGGTCGATACAAAATCTTTTGCCACTTGTAAATAATAAAGTATTTAACCTTTTGTATGGCGTTAAAAAGCCACGTTAATCTGGTGCACCGTAAAACTTCAACCAACCAACCAACCAACCAACCATCAATTTCTCCACTTTCAAATGTTTCGTTTCTTCCACACTTTCATCTCGTCTTCTTTGCTTCTCTTTTCTCTCTTTCTGTACGTGTCTCAGTTCTCCCGTTTTGGAGGATACCGCTTCTTCCAGTTCGGAACCTTTCTCTACCTCTTGCTCATGTTGTTTCTTATGGCAGTCGTAAAACCAATGACCTTTCTCTTTACAATAATAACAGGTATCGTGACTTTTGTCTCTTGATACTTTTCTTGCTTTTATAACGGTCTGGATACTGTTGGTTAATGCCCTTTCTTCTGACAGATATAGCAAGTATCTTGACTTTTATCTCGACACCAGGGGAGTAGTCCGTGGGCTTGTCTGAATAAAACTTGTATGACACCTCGCAAAGCTCTCATCAGAAATTTGATCTGTGCTGGTTCTTCCATCTTTCTGGTAGGCTTGAGAGTGAAATAAATACTGGGAGGGAAGGCGCTGGCCTTTTATATTTACACTGGCCTGACATGGGTATATATATATATATATATATATATATATATATATATATATATATATATATATATATATATATATATATATATATATATATATATGTGTGTGTGTGTGTGTGTGTATGTTCATTTGACTTTTTCACTCAAGATGAAACAATTGCATCATTTTGTGAAGAAAGGAGAACAAAAGAGACAGAAAAGTGACTGATCGCCTCGCCCCGTAGCTTAAGTCTTGGTTCCATGCCAGTAATTTTGAAGATGACATAAGTGAACCAGAATCAAGACCCAGAGAGTCTACACCAAATCAAAGTCCCCACCAATAAATAATAAAAAGTACTACCAAATTTGATAGACGGAAAAGCATTCCTCTAGAAAATTTATAACTACGACCTTCACGGTAAAATTTAAAGATTTCAAGTCAGACGCACTGCTGGAGAAAGCAGAAGGGTTCCCCACCGATCAGTGGAATTTGTTGTTAACCACACTGAAACGGCAATGATTAGCCAAATAAGTCGATCACCAGTTTGAAATGCCACGTTTGGACCCAGATTAGCAGCCCGGCAGAATTGACACCTTCCAAAGTTATTGACAACATTCGAGACTTGCAACAATTAAAAGACAAGTTTCAATTCAACGATGAAAAAGCGGCAGTGTTCATGATTCACGTTTATATTCCCAAATGGACAGGGTAACTCAGAAAGGTGTTATTGGTGGACGACCTTGTCAGCACCGAAAAGAGCCTCATTCAAGTTAACAATACTCAAGACCAGAAGGTATTAGCCTGCGACATCGTTGTTGGAAGAACGTATACCGACAAGAACGACACGGCATAATGGAATAGAGACTGAGAGGAAATTCAAACATCTAACCGCATTAAATAACGAAGAGAAGTAAACTCATGTTCACAGCAGAAAATTGCTAGTAAGCTGCTGAGACTGTGCCCTACTTGCGGCTTGTAAGCTGCTGAGACTGTGCCCTACTTGCGGACAAACAGTACGTACCAACCGTGTCAAGGCACACATATGTTCAGGAAAGAAACGATGTCACATTTGTCACCAATTCGTGGACTTGGAAAACGAATGCTTGATTAAAAAATACAATCCCAAACATCGAGGAAGAAAATGACTACAAGAAGAAAGGCAATTTCTTCTTTTTTCAAATTGCATGCAAGAGACTGGCATTCGTATTCCTAGATTGAGCGTGGCTCATCGAACGTGCGAGAAGTGTATCCAAAGTCCCATCTTTAGATATTTCCCTCACTGCCGGAAGATTCCTGGAGGACGTTAAAAAATTTCGGGGACCGAACATGCCGGTCGATTTTGCCTACCACAAGAAAGAGGATATAAAAACGGGATTTCATCATTCCTAATACAACAGATTCCGTGGAAGGAAATCAATGACAGTATTCAGACGGTGGTGGATCACCAACACTTATTACGAGAAATGTGCCCATTGAATTGGAATCGACGTGTATTGCATGTCATAGTGACATTCTTTCTGGGATTTCGTTTACCAGCTGTTTAGTAGTACACTCTTTACGAACAATATCTACCACTAAAAAAGTATGAAAGTGGTCCCTTTAAGTGTACACGAGAGACTCATTCTGTTAAAAGCCTTGTACTTTCATATCAATACTTCTTCTCTTCCTCTCTGGGCAAAAAAGATTCGTCGAATTTTAGGTAATGAAGATGTGTACGACTATGTGTGTAGCTTGTGACTTACACTCTCACTGGAAAGTTGTACGTGATTGGAAATGTTTTGGCTTCAAAGCTTGGACAAAAGAAGTTCACACTATGCCCAAAATTTGTAATCCTGACTTCAAACGTTCAGTGAAAAAATGAACTGTTAAACGTGTGTTATTGACAATACTATAAGAAGAACCCGTCACCAAGGAAAACCGCTCCCTTCAGGATCGGACAGTCATCAATAATCCGAAAAGGCCATTCCGGCTGGACCACTGTGTGAACATTACATACTGTCCCTAAGAGGTCACACCCTGGTCATCAAAAATGCTATACAGAGACTTGTTTATATTCCATTTTGTTCGCTTTGATATGTATTTCATCATGTCCTTAAACATTTGGGTTTTACCTATTTTTGTCTTTCGTGTTGTTCCGTTTTAACTTACAATAACCGTGTCCAGAAAAAATATAAAATCTCTTGTCTTGTCTGTCTTTGTGTTAAAAGTGACATTCCCTACACTTTGACTACCTCTGCTGTCTATGCTCCCTCTTCCTCCTCTTTCAAATTCATCGAAGAAAGCTTAGATCTTGTATCTTCGGCATCACATTGACATGTTACATGCCGGACTCAGCGGTTCAGGCAAAACCGAATTTGTCAAACGTTTGATCGAAGATAAACATCATTTGATGGATCGTCCACCTCAACGTGGTGTTACAAAGAATGGCAATCGGTATAAGTCTCCTGCGAGAAACTCAAGGCGATTTCATTGTGTTTGTGGAAGGCATTCCTGGCAAAGACGACGGGATCGTGTCCGACCTCAATCAAACACATCTGGTCATCTCCATGTTAGGAGAAGGCGAAGAAATTAAACTGGTTTACGCGCAAAGGGCGTAATCGTATTGCCAAGATCATTTACATCACATAAAATTTGCTTCAATAAAGTGAAGCCTATCTCAACATCAATATCAATGCTCATTATGTGGTCTTGTTTAAAATCAAAAGATATAAATCGTAAGTGCAAGTCATAGCCAAAGAGTTAGGAATACCTTGGCTGACTCATGCGTACGAAGATGCTACTCAAACCCCAAACGTCTATTTACTCAAAACGTCTGTAAAAAGCTCAAACACTTTGAGTCTTTCACATAGAGTCAACATAGGGTCTTATCTTCCAGTAAAATTGATTCGTGCTGTGTACGGCATCAGTCGCAAAAAAATCCAGAAATACGTGCTCTTGTCTTAGAAGTCAGTCTCAAAGATGTCTTAAGATGGTTTACAGTGATAGGACGTCAATTACTGCATGACACCATTCACATTCCACATCAAACCAGACGTTTGTTTGAGAGAATCAAAGTAGCCTTGACGCAACGGGCAGATCCTCACTTTGACGCTCAAACAAAAAAAGCAAATCATTTTCAAACGTGGAGGTTGCTGTTATCATTCGCTCCCTCGTAAAATGGGAACCTAACGCTGCCAAAGTCCTCTCCAAGAAAATAGCTACTACCCGATAGGTACTGCGGCTAAGACGCAACTTTACATCCCCCAACAATGAGCTGCATGTCCCGTAGACTCAGCTTCTTCCACTTCTCCTTTGCTGGTGATGCCTTCTAAACCCAATTGACGACATACTCTTACTAATTTCACCAATGTAACACTCATCTCTAAGAAGCTATCCTCTAGTTGTAACACCCTCTTCTTATTTAGAGACAGTGGCATGTTGCAAAGTTTACTGGATTTATCCAAGCAAGAACTGTCACGATTAAGTCAGTTGCAAACTTCTCCACGACGCGTAATGACTGTCATCAAGTTGATACGACGTAATGATAATAAAATCAGTTTCAACGCATTCAGGTATAAAAAGGACATGGAGAAAACAATGGGGATCAGTACTTTTGTGCTCCTGCACACCCAAGGATGCCACCGCGAAAACGTCACACCACTACCACGATTGTGGTTCTTTTGTCCAGAAAGGAAACGAGAAAAGAAGAGAACAATCTCGTCGTTTGATCCGACATAAAAAACGCATAGTCAAGCATTGACGCTACCCTCTTAAAAGACACACTAGTACAAAGAAAAAGATAACCCACCAAAGGTGATGAATGTTTTGGCAAATTTTTGGGAAAATCATCACATTTTTGATGAAACGATAGTCAAAGAAAGATAAAAGGTTTTGTACAAAGTCATCGACGCCAGCGTAATTGTTGTGTGTCTGCCCCGGAACCAACAAAGACATAACCCTCCAGAAGTCATCCATCTTCTACCCCAACATAAAGGAAAAGGAAAGGACTGCCTACTTCTTTAGCCAAACACTGGGACGTGTTGTCCGTCCTATCCAAAGCTTCTCCATCCATGCAAAAACAACTCATTCAAACTGCCTTCAAATACTTCATCAATACGGTGTGCGAATGTTGTTTGAATGTTTTAAAAGGAACGATACCTTTGTTTAATCATCAAAAAGATTGGTTAGCCAAGCATATATACATTATTCATCAAACGGTCAAAAAGAAAATACCCATCACTAAACGAAAAAGATGTTGGTACAACGAGGAAGATTTTTTTCCCTTTTTTCTCATGCTGTTAACACCCTTTCTGAAAGAAGTATTTGAAGCAACGATTATAGGGCTCATGTAGGGAGCTGCATCACAAGGAATTGGACAAAGATAAAAAGGTCT
Organism: Potamilus streckersoni; assembly: GCA_016746295.1. Lineage (NCBI taxonomy): Eukaryota > Metazoa > Mollusca > Bivalvia > Unionida > Unionidae > Potamilus > Potamilus streckersoni. Next base: position 108,778 of record JAEAOA010001032.1, read on the forward strand.
AAGAAGATATAATAGGTCTCTGGGTTCCAAAAATCACAGTCGTATCCTTTGGAATCCGACGGAAGGACGAAAGCTGGCTCGAGTGCCTTACACACGGTGGATGTAATACCATCGGTGGCAAGAACAACGGATTACGCATTTATCTCCCAATGCTTATTTGACCGAAATCTCCCAGGTACAACACGAATTGTAATCTTTAATGGATGGCGGAGATTGTTTAGGAACAGAAAAATCTCAACGGTACATTCAACTTTTGCAATGACCAGCTCGTTTCATCAGAAACCTTTAAACAAACCAGCTCTGTCAACTTTTAAGGCATTGATGAAAAGTCCACCACCGCACTGTATGTGCAATGTTTTGCAATATATTTATCGAAAAAAACATCGGTTGTACTTACAGTTTGTTCCGTTCCAAGTTTATATTTAATTCTTTAAATTTGCTTAATTCAATCGTTCTGTGTTTCCGAATTAATGGAGTTTCTCGTGTTTTGATAAACCATAGTCTGACTTAATAGGAAAATAGACCATACATTATATCAATATTGTTCAAGTTTTTCATATTATCTCTATAAAGTAGGGTTTCACATCATTATAAAATTTACACAACTCGAAGACAGTTTTACGGCAATATCTATATTCTGATCTGTTATAATGAACTTGAAGCCATATTTGAACTTAATTTTTTTTGTTGGCTTACAATTACAATTTAGTTTCAGTATTCAATAATCAAATTTAGGGCCTAACAACCAATCTCTTAGTATTTCTCTGTTTTTAGATTATTAATTAAGATCTTAATTAGTTAGATGGATACATGTTTATAGAAAGTAAGAATAGTCTAGAAGTAAATTATTTTAGAATTTGATCAAAAATGATCATTTTCCTGGTTCTGTTATTATATTAATTTTTTTATGCAAATTTTATCTAGATTGAAGACACTCGTTCCTATCTAATCATCACAAAATGGAATCATCCTTATTATCGTGTAATTCTTTTTCTTTGAGAGGATGTATTTATTTAAATAATTCTCAAGAATTCAATATTAGCAAGCTCATTATTTTGAGATTTATATGTGTCCAATCAATGATATTTTAGTTATTATTACTGTTATACATCAATAATTCCAGACTAATGTAATATCATCACATTCAAATTGTAATTTATTCTGAACTTTATACATTTATGATTGTGATAGAGATTTTAAGACTATTTAGGAGGAACTGTTTAAGTGTTCGTTTTGTAGAGTCATAACAATACCATTTGCCTCCTTGGTAGTTTGTGTTTCGTATTTTTATGTGAGTACTTATTTTAGCCACATGCACTAACAACACTCCACAGTACATTCGTATGTTCGTTGTGCTTTTAGCACATTAATCTACCATTGAACTACCTTTCAAAACCTTATGGGACATGAACATTGCTATCTTGTTTACAGCGTAAGTTTAAGATGTTTGATCCGAATAGTTTACAAAAAGAATGTATTCAATGCTTTATTTATTAATATTGTTTTAAATTATTTTCCCCAGGGCTAATGTTCCTCTGTTTCCAAGTATTGTAGGATAAAGTAAAAGAGAATGAAATCAGTATTGGTGATGATGGAGAGTGTTTTGTGATCAGGAATAGTTTGGGCACAACCAATAAATAATTTTAGATTTGGCAGAATATTTAAATGGTACAAAATATTACAATGCTAATTTTAATAAATGGTTGTACATAGTCTATGGATGATTCCTTGCGCCTTTTATTAAATAATTTCGTATTTATTTATTTTTACGACACAATATTTTAGCTAGTTTCCATGTATTAAACTAATCATCATAAAATTTCCCTTACAAGGCTACGTATTTTGTTTCCCTTAAATTTATTTGTTTATGGGTTTGTTTTACTTTGTATAGCTATGTTTTCATGTTCACCGAAGAGCGATAAAACACTCTAGCAAAACATACCATCAAAATCGTGTCCTTTCAAATCTTACATGTTCTTAAGTCATGCACGTGATTTATCGTGTAGAGGTAACATTGCGCTTAAAAGTAAAACTTGGAGATTGTTCATGTAAAATTAAATAAGTTTTTTGAGGCACAAATGCAAATCTTCTCATTTCATTAACCTTCTTGATATATATTAACATAGTTTATATGCAGGAATCTTCAGAGATTAACGATTCATTCTCACGTGCATCAATTTCGATGATTACACGAAGTCAAGGTATCATCAGGGGCTGATAACCTATAAAGAAGTGGAAAAAATTATAATAAATAAAAATATGTCCTACGCTTTGTGCAGTTGCCATAGTGATGAAGATAGTAACCGCTCTGACACACACATATTCCGCCGGAAGAATTACTACACTTAAGGTTCGTAGCAGTTCTACAGCCTTCTGGAGTATAGCAAGTGTCACCATGATCACCCTCTGGAAAAAATATCATTGTATGTGACGAAATCAACTGTTAAAGACATTAACACATACTTTTTTTTCAATTATTGCAATAGTGAATTAGAGTTAGAAAGCCATCAATGTTGCCATATTCAGTCTCATATAAACTATGGTTATATAAGTTACCATGAAGGACATTTTCCCCTTATTACTAAGCAATTGTAACATTAAATCATAATAGGAACAAGACCAATTTGCATGCAGTCTTAAAGCGAATCGAATTCAGATCTATATCCATTGTTCAACTGCAGTTTAGTTTCGCGCAAGTTTTTTTATTATATAAAGGGAAAGTACATTATCAGTTTGGGTATTTAATACATACATTGACATTACCGGGGCAAACAATGCACCCTTTTCTAGTAGCTTTCAGACCGGTAACCGTCCTGCTTAATTATGTTCATATCATTTACCACTGAAGAAATTACTGTTGACACATTGCATATAATTTTACCTTCTTTCCGTAATCAGCCATATTAAAGTCAAGGAACGAGCACAATTATATTCAAAATGAAGGCTTTAGAAAATTTGTGCCCTCGCTCGTTTTCTCACTTCTATAATTTAGAATTCAGCGATATGGAACTAATACCTTTATTTAATAATGTTATGTCGCTGGTTTATTTATTTAAAAAATATATCACTCAGAAACAAATCGCTCTTTAAAATGACCACAAGACCATGTCAATAAGACTTAAAAATGGTCATGTGCCAAGTAAAATTTATTTTTTTAAAATAGGACTCCTACAAGCATGGTAGTAAGCAACAAGAGTTTATGTATGTTTCAATTTTGAATTTCAAAGAGGCAAACGTTTCGCAGTGTCTGGATATTAAATGAAAAGTTGGAGAATTATGTTTCAAGTATCAGTAGCTCACCTTTTAAGGCAAATCAAGCGCATATTATTACTCAAGACAAATGGTAAGGTATGCAGTTATTTAAATATTTCTAGTCAGTAAATTAATCGTTAAATACCTCTTAAAAGTGCGATTTGATGGATGTTCCTTAAGACGGTTGGGCAATATATTCAGTAGATGTTCAACAGAGCTTGAATATGTATATAAATATCAAATATTCATATTCATTGGACGCCTTTTGCTTTCTTCTACCTTGCGACAGATTCAGATCTCAGAAAAATTAAATCATTTAAAACAATATTCGGTATGGTTTTTATCAAAACGTTTCTTTAACAAAACTATAATGTTTTAGTTTCAAGTGAATTTCTTTGATCAGCATCACGCAAGCATAGCTACATAATGACAGATTTTTTGAATTTATGGACCAGAGTTAGTAAAGGTAGTAATTAGTATGCATTACATGGTCTGATTTTTACAATATGTTTGGTTTCTCAGTCTGCATACAAGTTTAGGAGAGGAAATGCAAATGAAAAGCCATGGTAACTAAAAAGTTTGAAATATCCGATGTTATACTTATTTTAAGATTGCATAAAATATTGTTCAATCTAATTTATTCCTCACAGCGCATATAAATTTGGTGCGCAGTGCATATTATACAATACTAATTGTATGATTTTACACAACCGCTGATCTCATAATAAAAATAAAGTTCGTTAAGTGGAAAATACATGGTTAATGAATGAAATGACGTATTAGGTCCATTTATACACGTGGTTTCCAATCTAGAGAAATCATTAAGCTAGATAATCAATGCTGTCATACTTAATATTATACTTACTTCCATAACAAAATCCTTGATATGCATAGTAGCCAGTATTACACATACAGACCCCAAAACCAATAGCTTTGTCACACACAACATGGTCGCCGATGCAGTGATCTGTGTTCTGACAGGTTCCACCAACAGCAGACTCTGAAAGGACACACTTTTTAATAATGTTTTTGCCAGTCTAAATATGCACGTTATACATTTAGGTTCCTATTGTGAACTGAACAAAAGAAAGACCAATATTCTGTACCAAATTTATCTTGTATTTAGAAATCTAAAATTCTGTTATCTATGGTTCCAGATATCTAATGCATTCAAGTCTTAACATGTATGTATATACATATATATAGCTCATACTTTAATTATGTGTATTTAATTAAATAATTAAAAGTTTCACAGTGCAACAAGTTTGAGACAACGTACGATAAAGTGGAAATAATTCTTGTTGCATAGATCTGCCACTTATTAGTAATGAATTTATACTTTTCTTTGATAGTAATTTATACATTAGATTGCTTAGAGACAGAGATTTTGTTCGAAACCAATACATGTCATTATAAGATAAAAAAACTTTTATAGATACCATGAACTTATATATATGCTTGTTTTATTTAAAAATGGGTCGTCTTACTCTGAATGCAAGATCCCTGGTGCGCATAATAACCATCCATACAACTGCAGGTAGGTGGGTAGTCATGAGTGCACCTTGCGTGTTTATCAATGCAAGCATCATCGTTATAACAGGCGTTTCCAACGTGTGTCTCTATAAAAGAACAATAGTTGAGAAATAATTTGCCGTAAGCACATCACAAACCTCATTCATTGGCTATCATATGTATTGCTAAGCATATAGAACATCTTAAGTTATTTTTTATCGTCTTTTTGAGCATGAGTTTTACTTCTTCAAAGCGAGTATTGTTTTAGTATTTAAAGTGATTGGAAAGATTCATTTAATGATTAGATCATTCCTGACTTTCGGGACGTTGTCTTGCTGAAGCATTTTACTTAGCAATATCCATCTCCTCTTTAACATTTGGGATTGGTAAATCTTTAACAAATGAAAAATAATAAGGCTGTACTAGAAATGTCATAGCACAGAGATTAAACGTATATTCCCATTATTAGTATACTACAATTCTCTTTTAAGCTCCACTTAACAATAACACTTATTCGTAGGAATATACCAATTTACTACACCCAAAGAATATACATTGCATTCAAAGGATTAGTTATTGCGATAAGTTTATTTTACAATTTTAGGGTGATGACGGATAACAGTTACAGAGCACAATGTGACATGAATTATATTTGGAATCAGTCAGACTTGACTGTAATGATTGTAACATACAGATAGAGCTATTGAAGTGTTTGGCAAAATAAATGTGTGTGTCAGATATTAACTTTTAAATGCAAAGGTATTTGTATAAATGTAAAATACCTTTAGCTGATGAAGAAAAGCATGAAGCTGAGATGCTAATGGCACAGATTTTGATCAATTTTGCATGACGTAATATTTTGTTTCGTCAGGATTAAATATATCTAAATGAAGTCATGTTGTAATTATTAGTTATAATTGTCATAGGATAAGGAAATAGTGCAAGTTTTATAATAGTTAAACATTAATTGTAAAATGAGTGACCAAAGAAAGAGAGTAAATTGTATTCACAATCCGAAAGAGAAGATGCCGTCAAAATTATTTTAAAAATGATTAAGATGTGTACCGACTGTTTTCTGATAGACCTATTGTTTCATATAGCAAGTGGGTACATATCACAACAGTTCCTTTTTATCATAAAGATACATATTTTGTAAAGACATATATAAAAAAGAATACTTAGATAAGGGTGTATCTGCCAGTGATTAGAGAATCGTTACGCTGATTACATTAGTTTTAAAGTTGTGATCAAGTTAATGATTGCGTTTGTTAAAGATGTTTTATAATTTACAAATATTTGATGGTTATTTGCAGTTAACCCTTAAATTATATTTATATTTAGCCAATTTAGAATCATCCTATATATTATGTAAGTGGTAGAAAATTAAAATATGTGACGATCTTTTGAAGGAACTAGGACAAGTTCATAATGTGACTTCTCAAATGAGAATAAATAGATGTACATCTTGGAGTTGAAAGCCAAGAAGGAAAACGTTAGCAAGAAGTTAAAAATGCAAAACATAATCATATGTTAGTGTTAATATTCATTAGTTTAATTATTAGAATAGTTAAGTTTAAAGATGTCTCGTTTTTTTAAAAATCTGAGATAACTAATGGAATTGACCATATGACTATGATAAAAAAATAATAAAGAATATTAATATCATGCAGATGGCAGATGGCACTGAACTGTTCACTTTAGGATACATAGTAAGAAACTTAGCATGCTACATAATTTACAGATACTAGTAGATCATCGCCATTGTTATTTTTATTCTTCCTAATGTTACTTTCCAGGCTCTTACAAAACGTTACTAAAAAGAGTGAAGACAACAATATTTGTAAAATTTAATAGATAATTTGTATCCTTATAGATAATAATGATAGATAATTTATATCCTTAGAATACCAAGTGAACAATGAGGAAAAAGGTTATGGTTTTACGAGTCAAGTCCAAAAGTACTTTAAGAATTAAAAATAGAAGCCCTATTATTAAAATGCCATAAATGAATATGAATTCGACTCCACATGAAATCCAAAATGGAAGGCGATGATGTCAAAATGTAGACGAGTCAACAATTTCTTTTTAAATTACAAAAATATTATTCCAGTTTTGAATTTCGACTACAATTTCTATAAATGTTTCTATACATGAATTTTGCTGAGACACTTGTATATTTCCAGGAAAAGAATCAATAATTCAATAAAATAAAATTTCAACTCAGACTTGTCAAAACAAAATACCTTTGAGTATAGTGGTTTGGCGCCCGAATGAACAAATTATATCAAGACAACAGCTATACACTAACAAACGACGTAAAACAGATCGATTCCCGAATGAGGGTCATATGGTCATCCTTCTAGAAGAAAAGAGAAGCTTTCAACATGCCTAATATCATGTATTCCTATTGTTCTTACTCTGGGAAAGAATTATTTATTTATGTTCAAAAATGCTGTTTACCAGAACTGTCATTGTTTCTGAATCAAGGTCAGCAACTAGATACAGTGTTTCTATTATTATAATAGTAAGGTCGAATAGAACTGAACTGAATTTCTGGAAAATGTCAAATTCAGTTAACAAGGTCATCTTACAATAGCATGTAATCGATTAAAACAATTTAAAACTATCAAATAAATAATTAAATTAAATATACATAAATCTAATGACTTAAGAGTTACGATTACATTAGTGAAATATATAAGTATTAACTGATGATAATTAGAGGATATCTGGATACAAAAAGATTAAAGGCAAAAATGTAGTTTGGTTGGTAGTATAAAAGTTAATCCTGCTAGTTTTATTATATACTAATGTTTCGTAATTTAAATAAAAAACAACATATTTTCAGAACACACGGTACTAATTGCTTGGAAAATGGGAACATAAAATAGTGTATATTGATTGGGCGGCCAGGATTGGTTGAAAATAAAGTTATTTTGTAGGAAAAAGAATTTTTAAGAGCTTATCCTTGTTGGAATAGATAAAAATAGGGACATCGTTTACTTGGTGGAATTTCAGTCCTTTAACAGTCTTGAGATTGTTGGAATGCTCATTACTGAAATTAGCACGCGATTCTTTGGTGCGGAATTGAAAGCACATGTTTCACAAATATATATGTGCAGAAAATGCCGCTGCTCGTATCAGTTTCTTTACAGAGACGCTATCATTCTGGTTTCACCTGTACTGATAAATATAGGCTTGAACATGTTCACTCAAAACTTTAAAGGTACTGAAGTTTTAATATCATGGTGTTTTTGCATAAGTTTACTATGGGAACCGAATTAGTACAATACGTCCCTCAGCTTTATAGTTCTTCTCTCAAGAGTGTTTTATTATTTTTGTCTGTCCATTTTATCTGCTTCCATAACTGTTGGATGTTCCCTTTCCATATGAAACAAACATTTTGGACCATAACAAAAAAGTTGCAAATAACTTTTGTGGTTAACTTATATTTAATTTCAAATTACATTATATAAATAGAATTAGTAATTTACAATATTTTTCTTCTGTGATGAGTTGATTATGATATTAGCTGAGACTAATGTTTGTTTGTACACACTTTTAAATGGTGTGAACATACAATCTAGAATAGGAATTAAAAACATCTGAATGAATAAATAACCTCATTTGACCTAGATACATATATTTGATTCCATGAGTTGCCTCCCTTAGTATATAATGACGCGTTACCAAGACCATGTAACAGCGGTACATTGTACATCTGCCGGAAATTGGGGAGCAATCGACTTAAAACGGACACTTGTACGTTTAAAAACGAAAGTATGACTAATTACCCGAAAGAAGCCATTATAGATTTTCTTGAGTGAAAAGTATATGTACACAAACAAGGACCGGCATTGGAAAATTACTCATTATTCAGTACATTCAAGTTGTGTCCTCCACTTGTACAAATCATGTAGTAACAGTGATCAAATATGAACAACTTACTTTTTGACTGCATGCGGTGGCTTGCCGCCACATCCAATGAAATTCACGGACTCAAAGCACATAAATATGAGATTATCAACAAGGAACCTTTGGTAGCAAGATGTGATGGAACTCTATTATTATAAATAAATGTTATGAAATGTATAGACGCTTTTTAATTGGTTTCTTAACACTTTTGCATCCACAAACAAGTACAAAAGAAAGAAACTATTATCTTGGAAATTTTTATGCATTTTTGGAATGAATAATTTATATGACTACGTGATCTTCTTTATTAACTCAGCATTTTGTGCTTATCAATATCATTTAAACACTTCTCGCAAACTGATTTTGAATGTTTTATTTGTTTGTCTGATATGAGAAGAGGCTTGATCTATCATCAATTTTATGATCAACATGTCCGAGTCTCTCCTTTATCGCCGGTCTTTCTATAATGTCTTTGTTTCGTTTGATTGTTGCTACTGTTATAAGTATTGACTACTACAAAACATTCATCTTCAAATTCATCAATACCTCTAATTGCCTCAACTGGTGTTTCAACCAACGCAATAGGTTGAAGGGTTGTTCATTTGTTATCATTAGCAGGACGAATTCATGGTATGACATTTAAAAGCCCTTATAAAATCTTATATATATATATATATATATATATATATATATATATATATATATATATATATATATATATATATATATATATATATATATATATATATATATATGTGTGTGTGTGTGTGTGTGTGTGTGTAGTGTGTATATGCATGTGTCGGTGCAAGTGAAACGTTATGCAATCCATATATCCTAAACAATCAAAAACTTATTCTTGCAGTTGGTTCCATTCCAGATTCATGTATTCCAATTCATTGTGATCTTTAAAGATTGGGACGTTTGTTTCCTAATTAATTGAGCGTCTCCAGTTTGTGGTGAATCATATTTTGAACTGATCTAAAACATCTAATTAATCATGCACCGAATCGAGTTCGCTCATCTTTTTCATATTTCATCTTACGAAAAAGATTTCAAGCCATTTATATTAATTTTACAAATCTAGGACAGTTTCTCCAGAATAGTTTTACTTTAATATGTTAAGTCAATCTATAACCGATATTTGAAATTATATTATTTGGAAAATCTTCTACTCAGTCTTGTAGCTCCTTTTCAACTTTGATGATTTTTTTACATTTTGGTATCTGCATCGATTAATGGTAAGTTATTATATTTTTATTCTTTTTGTTTCCATAACAATTAATGAAATTTAGCTTTTGATGTTCTTGTGTACTTGCAGGTAACATTTAATTATAATCTTTCCGCATTTGGATATCGTTATATTTTCATTGCTTTTTCACTGATAATAATATCTCACCCAGCTTTATTATTTGAACAGTTACCCAGTATAATGGATATATAAATTGTATTGTTCGTTGTCTTTTCATCATAATTATGTCATGTATATAGGTCGACCACAAACTATATATATATATATATATATATATATATATATATATATATATATATATATATATATATATATATATATATATATATATATATATATATATATAAAGAATACAAATCATATGGCGAATAACAACCCTTTCAAGCGTACTGGATTCACCAAGGGATCACGTGTGTCAGGGATTAATTAAATTAGATTTAATAAACTGACGACGAACAGTACGAAACTAGTAACTAACTAGCCAATCAGATCTTTTTTGTTTGTTTGTTGTTGGGCTTAACGCCATTTTTCAGCACACGATAGGCTATTCATGGCGGCCAGTATTAATGGTGGAGGAAGAAACCGGGAAATCACCGGAAAGAACCACCGACCCACGAGAAGCTACTGGCAAGCTTTCTCACATATCTACATTAGCCGAATCCTAGACTCGAACAGTCTTTTTTGTCATCCAATTAGATCTACGAAGGTTTATCCTTTTGTGTAGCTTTTCAGTTTCTCCCACGTACTGAAGGCCATAGATCTTACATGTGATGAGATAAATCACATTCTCTGTTTTGCACGTTTTGTTTGGACCATGTATGTTTAGTTTTTCTTTAGTCATTGTGCTAGTGAATGTCTTGGTCTCTATCATATTTTGACAGGTTTTGCATCTTTTATCGCCACAGGGTCCAGATTGACTAGGTTTTCCAACTCAAACCATGTTTTCCTGGACACAACAACCAGAATGGTGGAAAACAAATTACACACAGACATCTACTCGAAACCAACCGAAAAACACCAGTATCACCTCCCAACCAGCTGTCATCCAAAACACTGCATTAAGAACATTTCATATAGCCAGGCACTGAGGATACGCAGAATTTGCTCCGACGATATAAGATTCCTAGAAAGGTCTAAAGAGCTGGCTAAACATTTAATTTACCGAGGCTACGACAAAGATCTGATTGCGGAGGCAATCCAAAGAGCCAAACAAACAAACCGTGATGACCTACTCAGATATGGACAGAAAGAAAAGGTCGATAGGATACCATTTATTCTGACCTATCACCCAGACAATCCCAAAGTAGGTAAAATCATCGCAAACCACTGGCGAACCGTGCAATCGTCAGACATACTAAACCTAATACTTCCGAACAAACCTGTAGTAGCTTACCGGAGACCAAAAAACCTAAAGGACATCCTAGTCAGGGCAAAGCTAACGCCAATCGCTAATCAAAACCAACCTAGTCAATCTGGACCCTGTGGTGATAAAAGATGCAAAACCTGTCAACATATGATAGAGACCAAGACATTCACTAGCACAGTGACTAAAGAAAAACTAAACATACATGGTCCAAACAAAACGTGCAAAACAGAGAATGTGATTTATCTCATCACATGTAAGATCTGTGGCCTTCAGTACGTCGGAGAAACTGAAAGCTACACAAAAGGATAAACCTTCGTAGATCTGATTGGATGACAAAAAAGCTGTACAGAAGCCCGGTCGCAGAACACTTCTCCTCCCCTGGCCACACTTTGAGTGATATAATACTTATTGCTATTGTTAACAACCACAGCTGGAGTTCCGAAACCAGGAAGGAAAAGGAATCATACTGGATACGCCGCCTTAGAACATTGAAACCAAGCGGTCTAAACCATGAAGACTAGAAAAGGAAAACTATGCACTAGTAAAATTTAACATTTTCTAAATCTTCTTGTTATCCTTCAATTTTTACTATAAGAATAACCGGTATAGAATCAATTATCCGGAATATAATCTGCGTTACATATGTACAAAAAGTAAAAATAGATGTCGCTTTGGCTTGTAGACTTTTAGGGAATTATACAACGTTTTCAGTTTCCGCATCTAGTCTATACAAGCTGGTTGTATTTATAGCTTTAGCACATGTGAAGACAGCCATGTAGAGGTTTACAAACACAACGTTTTTGTGTTTATTTGTTTATCGTATATATGTTTTGTATTTGCCTTTGAAAAAGACTCATTAAGAGTCGAAAGCGCTTTTGCTAGTTAGTTACTAGTTTCGTACTGTTCGTCGTCAGTTTATTGCATCTATATATATATATGTATATATATATATATATATATATATATATATATATATATATATATATATATCTATATATATATATATATATATATATATATATATATATATATATATATATATATATATAGTTTGTGGTCGACCTTGGTCACTAAGTTTAGTGCTCACATGATTAATGTCTTTATGTTTTGTAAACAATTTGTTACATTGCTAATATTTATCTATGATATATTAAGATCATGATTCATTTGAGTAAATAAGTTTATACATTTTCCTTTCAACATTTAGACAGTTTAGAATGTAAGAATGTTCTTCAATGAAACTGTTTCCGAATTTAATAGAAAAATGACCATCAACCTGGCTCTGTCACTGTGTCATAGCTTTGGGTATAAATGTTATTTAGACTAGAGTTACTCATTCCTATCTTAATATCCAAAGCGGTATCACTCACTCCTGTGTTTGGTGGCTCAATATGTTCATAATAACAAAGTTTATGACAAAGTTTGAATATATTTATAAATGTCAAACCTCCATATTTAGTTATTGTCTTGAAAATGCATGCAATTTAAGTCTCACACACAAATTGAATCACATAGAGATTTAGAAATGTATAGGATATGGTATTTCTCAGAACATATCTGAAATATCTATAATGTTTTTAAAATCATTTGCCTCCTTTAGTATCAAGCAAATATCAATAAGTAATGGCATATTTCTTTGAATTTCTTTTCCTGAGTGACTTTAATTTCGTAGAGAATTTTATTTTTCTTTTCCTACGCTAGCATTCTATATATTTAATCGTGTGGTACAATAAAAAGGAATATGTCAACGAGTGGCGAATCCATGAGTTAGAATATTTCGGTTTCAGTACCACAGGTTGACATATACCTTGTATTTAGGCATGAAAAATCATTTTATTTTATTATATATTAGACTTGCTCCAGAATAGGTGTTTATAATATTAAACTCACTCGTCGGCACCACACCTTCACCCCGCACCCTTTTCATAAATTCACCTCTCTTTGATGGGCTGATCATATAAACGTATTTGACTAAAGATAGTCGAATCATTGGGATGACCAAAGCGGAGGCAATAAGTTATATGTTTGACTGTATGCAAAACTATTTGAATCAACAATACATCACATCAGTTGTTATCAAGAAAGTAAGAGGAAATAACTTCTGAGAGACACGAATGGCATCTGGTCAGATTTCTTTATCAAACACTGATGTCCAAGCAAGAATTGTAAGACAGTTTCTATTTATTTGGTTTAACTCAGAAAGCACTCGTTTTTTGCTGTGGCAGTATTACCTTTCGTAGGCACACCCAATCAAATGTCGCAATGCATGATGGGAGAGCTTATATTTTCATATGTGGAAATATAATGCTATATTTATTTTATATATGAAAATATAAGAATGAAATATTATTTCGCCAATAAGTTTCTATATTGCATTCTTCAATATATAGTGCAATTTTGTATTTTATAGCTTTCTTACTTTGATGACAGGATCCTTGATATTCGTAAAATGCTGGATTACACACACACGTTCCAAACCCAATGGCAGTGTTGCACACAAGATTGGCTCCGACGCATTCCGATTGATGTTTACATGATACGCCAAGACCATACCCTGAAAAGACAGAATTGCTAACATTCGATTTTAACGTAACATATTTACATTCAAACGTTCATGATTAATATCCATTATATATGACCTACTTTGGCATAGCAAGATGATTGGTATAATGAGAGCAAAACAATGAAAAAGTACAAGGTCTTTTTTCTGTCTCACAATTACTATAAGACAATCAGAATTTACAAGATACGATGTTTCAATATGTTCAAATTTTCTTTTATTTTCTTCCCAAAAGTCGTTTAGTAACACAGTGGCATTAAAAAACCCTTTATAGTTGAATCATAATGAATATCAGCCAACGTAGAAATTAACTCTCTAAATGCATTCAAACGGTATACATAGTCGTCTGTCAATATAGAAGTTAGATAGTTTCGTAAATGCCCAAAAACTGATATCTAATAGATTTTATTTATATTTATAACTTGTATGGAAGAATAAGTTTAAAAAATCTTTCCTCTTTGTTTATGCCACATTGTGTGTCACATATATTTCACTCTTGCTCGTAAAACATGGTCTCAATATTCTCTGCCTGTAAGTCTTCCAGTATGTAAACTATTATGATAAGGATTGTCTGATGTTGCTTTTAGACGTTTCCTATCATAACCTTCTTCTCGTATCTAGTTACGAGAAGGTAGGAAGTTCAGCATTCATAAGAAAAAGGTGTCACTTATGATGGTGTAGATACGGTTACATCTTTTTGTGGGGAATGCTTGGCTGCGAAGAGGTGGGATCGCTGTAAGAAATAGACATGACACTCTTCTGAGCATGGAAACGCACTTGAGAATAACCAGTCCAGTGCCTATTTTTATATCCTGGAACTGGCAATTAACAGCGCTTCATCCATGGTCAAAAGAAGTCCGTCTAAAAATCTCGCGTGGTTCTTGCGTGCTATCCAAGGACAGCTTTAACTTTATATCAAGTTTTAGTGGGGGGGTAGAGTGTGAGTGTGTGGACGGTATTTTTCCAAGTAACGACCTTTTGGATCATGTCCATAACCTTCCAGTGGTCATTCACATTGTGAACTTAATTAATTTAATTATTCCCTAGGGTGATTATCAATTACTTTGTTCCCAACATCACAACGCAATTTAAAAAGGTTTTATTGATTGAATGGTGAGATAAAACATTATTTGGCTTCTATCCGATTGTTGAACTATTGAACTGGCTTCTTAATTAGGCTTTTTCCATTACCAAGTGAAAGCTGAACAATAATAAATGCTTAATCTAAATTCATTTCAATGTCCTTATTATATTCAGGATATGAATTATTGATTGGAGCACGCTTCTCCTACACTCCAAATCAATATCAAAGCACTATCTTAAATTTGGATGTTTTTATCTTCCAATAACTAGAGATTTCAATATGTTGTACACAAATTAATATTTTCGTTTCTTTCTTTTAGAATCGATATCTTGATAAAACTACTAACATCGCATAGAAATGTTTTGCCCGTTTTTAATAACTTCTTTAGCAAAATTTTGGGATTATTTGGTATATTATAACATGTGTTCCGAGAAAAATGTAGAGCATGGCTTCGCCAGTGATGGGTTTCTGTACAGTTTTTATCGTTTGCCTCAGACGTTTAGTAAGATATGTGCTTATATTCAGTGTTCAGGGTTATTCATATGCTTTTTATTGGATAAAGTTATTTGCAAAAGTTAAATCATCAAAAATTATAATATGTAAACTATCTTCATCTCCTTTTATCCGAGAAGGAAAAGAGAATTGTACACTTGAATTAGCATATTTGAAACTTAACAATACAAGATTTCCTTGAAAAGAAGAAAAGATTTGTAAGCGTAATAAAAAAATTGTATTGATCTTTTTACAGATTACAATGCCAAACATTAAATACCAACGGCAGTTTGTTAAAATATGAATAGATATCAAAATGCTACCGTTGTCTGCTTGTCTCATAAAGTGTTGAAAATAAAAAACTAATCGGGAAAACTGGAATTTTGAAACGTAAGTATATTGTTGTCAGCAAAGGTTTTCTCTACCAAGCGATTGAAACATCCGTTTGAGACTGGCTTGAGCTGATTGTTTCCCGATTGACAAGTACCTCAAGGCAAATATCGCTGTCAACTGAAGTATTCTTAAACGA
Source organism: Potamilus streckersoni (assembly GCA_016746295.1). Classification (NCBI taxonomy): domain Eukaryota; kingdom Metazoa; phylum Mollusca; class Bivalvia; order Unionida; family Unionidae; genus Potamilus; species Potamilus streckersoni. The sequence continues at coordinate 124,737 of JAEAOA010001032.1, forward strand.
CTAAATTTTACAATTCTGATCACCACGCATCATTAAAATTCAATATCACACTAGCGAGGTATTTACTAATTATTTTTCTTGAGAAATACTTTTCCAACATCGACTACCCATAACTAACAAATAATCACATAATCTATAAAAATCTAAAAACGGAGATGTCAATACAAATAGCACATTCGAAAGGTTTACAATAATATTTAGTTTTGGAGTGTGTTGTCTTTTATTTTCTCACTCACTTTGACAAGATCTGATATTGTTGTACTATGCATCTGCCTCTAATATATATATATATATATATATATATATATATATATATATATATATATATATATATATATATATATATATATATATATATATATATATATATATATATATATATACGTCGAATGTATATTTTTAGTTGACAATGATTTATGCATATGATATCCTAGAAACACAGAGTTTGGTTTTGACGAATACATGTCGTATTAAGAAAAAGTCTTTTTGTTAAGAATATTCATCCAATGAACGTCTATATTTCTTTGTTGACTTTATGAATGTCACCTTTTCAAAAGGAATGTCTTACTTGAAATGCAAGATCCCTCATGCTCATAATAACCATCGATACAACGGCAATTGGGCGGGCCAGAATCGCGGGGTGTGCACTTTGCACGTTGATCTCTGCAGGCATCAGGCTCATAACAGGTGTGTCCAACGGAATTCTCTTAAGAAAACAATATTTGAGAAAAAATTTACATTTAAGCAAAACAGATTCCATTCCTATACCATAATATATATTGTAAAGCAATTGAGTACGTTACATTATTATTATTATTATTATTATTATTATTATTATTATTATTATTATTATTATTATTATTATTATTATTATTATTATTATTATTATTATTATTATTATTATTATTTCAATTTTAAGCATTTTTCCACTGATTTAATATCGGTAGTACTCTTTACTTTTTCTATGAGATTTTGAAACTGAGTAAAGACATTTTAAAGTTTTTATAAAGCGGGTATTGTGTTATGAGTAATCGGAAAGATCGTTAATGACTTTTGGCAAGGTTGTTTTTGTTGAGGTATAATGTTAGGAACGTGCACATTCTCTTCAACATTTCGGATTGGTAATGTTTCACAAGTTACAAATTATGAAAACAATTATGCTACAACGGAAATGGTATGCATAGCGCGCAAATAAATTGACAACAAATATTTCGTTTTATGTTTTAATTACCTTGTTCCGTACTAGATAACTTTTGTATTGAAAACTAGACAAGTTTTAAGAATGGTCTATTGTTACGTTTAGGATCGTACAATAATAACGAGAATAAAGAGTGAAGACAACGAGCTTTGTATATTTTAACCAAATAATTTATTTCTCTAAAAAACAATGAAAAAAAAAATGGAAAATATGACTCACGATTTGTGACTATAACCAAATTTTAATCCTAAGAATGAAAATTACAAGTCCTATCACTAAATAGTTCTGTTAGAATCCATGTTTGAATCTCGACGACTTTCCATTATGGACGGCGATGACGTGAGATGCGGTCCTTGTACAAAATAACAATTCCTCAACTGAATCATAGTTTGTTTCCGAATTATTCCTGAATAAATTTCCACTTAATTACTTTCCCCAGAATTTATAATAGTATACTTTTTTGGTTTTCTAGAAAATAAATTATTAAATTCAAAACAAATGAATTTCAAAAACAATCTGGTTTCAACAATAATAAAACCTATCCGGCCTTCTAGGTATCAAGGTATACAACTGACTGATGAGCGCTCAGAAAGGGTTATATATTCACCCAAATTATCATCCCGCTCTTGCGAGATAGATAACGTGGTCTCCTAAGACTCGAAATACGCAATAACAAAAATACCATTCGTCACGTAAGAAGAACTCCTATGTACTATCACTCTGAAATAAATATAAAAATAAAACATTGCTTATTTAGACGAAATGACATTGTCAATAGCCAATCGTTTTCTCGTAGCGCGGACCAAGGTAAACTAAAACTATTGCAAATGTAATTCGTTTTACGTCTTAGATATAAAGAATTACTGAAAAAGAATTTCGAATTCCTGCAATAATCATGATAATAAAATGTAATGAAACAAAATTAAAATAAAAAAGAATTTTAAAACGAACACACAAGGAATTTCATTACATATTTGTAACACTGTAATGCTTTCAATCGGTCGAGAATATAACTTCGTTATTAAATTTACATGTTAATATAATGAAAAGCATTTCTAGACTGCGTATATTTATCTATTATCAATGTTTCAGTCATATCGCTGCGATTTCTGCAGTGTGGTAGTTTATAGTGATGTTTAGCATGCTGCATACATGTAGGATGAAGTCCCACCCATTCACATTATCCTGACAAAAGGCTTACCAGTCCTAACATTAACCTCTTAATGCTGGGAGCCTATCTAGGGAACTCTTAGTACCATTTGTATAAGTCTTTAGTATAGTTTGACCGGGGATTGAACCTGCAATCTCCCGCATCTGAGGCGGACGCTCTACCCACTAGGCCATCGGGGCGTCAAACGTATGGAAAACATTGTAGGTATCCTAGATAAGTTAAAGTTATGATGGCAGCAGATTCAGCCGGTATGGAAATAACAGCTCATAGTTTAAGACTAGCCCGAAAAGCAACAAGACTAAGAGCTCTTGTTTATGTTTTGTTTAACTTGACTTGGGTTTGATGCAAACGCTATTACAAAAAAGATGTTATAAGGTAAAATGTTAAACAAGATAATGTTGTAAGCTATAATAATAATAATGATAATAATAATAATAATAATAATAATAATAATAATAATAATAATAATAATAATAATAATAATAATAATAATAATAATTTATTATTATTATTATTATTATTATTATTATTATTATTATTATTATTATTATTATTATTATTATTATTATTATTATTATTCATATTATTATTATTATTCATATTATTATTATTATTATTATTATTATTATTATTATTATTATTATTATTATTATTATTATTATTAACAATAATAACAAAAAAATAAGTTTCTAGAAGAGTGGTACATCTAGATAATGTCTTACATGTATATTGGATTGAAGCCAGTCAACGAAACGATAACCAGCAACAGAGAGGCTGAACCATACAACATTTTAGAGACCTTTTTTTTTAAATCTAATGTTTCCTACAAGGGCTGAGGCTGAAGCCTACAATTTTCTAGAGACCTTGTTTTGGAAAATTAAGGGTTCCTACGAAGGTTGAAAAAAGAAGTGTGCCTGCCTTAACAATGAAAATTTCTCTAATTGACCAGAGTTTTGCTCGATTTATTCACAATCTGGTCACTACGCGTATGCCATTCAGACTCTCTGCTGCTACAAATTAAAAATCAAGGACCAAAGATTTTATCTAAACCTACACGATACCTTGATCTTGGATCATGTAAGTTTATCGTTATAAATCCAAACGGAACAGCTTGTGCTTTAGAAAAGAAATTTTTAAATTTAATCATATCCATGTCCCCTGAACACCAAATATAATAAATATTTTGTAAGGTATAATTATCTAAGCCATTAAACACAACCAAAATATTACAGTTATCTCTGATCACCTTAGATATTTGCGTATATCTCTGAGTAACATAAATCACGTCAGTATTTTTATGTCTACCTCGAGAAAATATTCTAGCTGGATTGGATTGTTCGTCCAGCATCACATCATCGTACACTACAAGATTATTTATGACTCCATCTAAGTCATCAACGGATGGAGCTTCATCAATATAGGTAATAAAATCAATGATATCATTTTTGTCCAGCAATTTCGCATTTTGATTAAAATCTAAAAGTACTTCGTAACATCGTTGACCATATACAGATGGCGCTACTAAATATAACTTATTCCACTTGAGCAATCGCATTATCAGATTAAGCAATAATTGTGTCTTACCAGATCCAGATGGGCCTATTATGATAATTCTGAATTTGGTAACGCTGGATGGTGCCTTACTGGTTCTTGTTTTCGTGTCGCAGAAAAATCAATTATATCCATATAATAATAATATGAGTTTATATTGTGTTCGATGTAGAGCAACAACCCCCTAATTTGGATTGACAACGATAACAACAAAAAATAAGAGACGCGCAATTACGGGTAAATTTACAAAATGTGGTACAAGCAAATATAAATTTATTTCCGCCTTGATGAATATCAAGGGTGGTGATATTGCTGCATCGCTAGGGAAATTGCTAGGAATTCCATGGGTAAAATAACCCGATGAGAAACATCTTCCAAAGTATAATTATTGTGGTCCTGGAACTCGTCTCGATATCAAACTCGTTAAACAAGATGAACCAAAACCTGGAGAGATTCCAATAAATAAGATCGACCAAGCCAGTTACATTCATGATGTACAAAAGTAAAGACTTGCAACAACGGCATCTCACAGATATGAAATTGATTCATGCATTAAATTCTATAACTAATAAATCTCTCAGAGAATCTCTCGCTAGCTTCCTAATAAAATCTGCCTTGAAGGTAAAATAATGATAGGGGCTGGTAATTAATCAACTGATTATTATAATGGAATCTGTTTATTATTCCCAGATATTGGAGAGGTAAAGCAGCAATTAGTAAACTTGCCGCTTCAGCAAAAGTTTCATGTGATGTTGCTGCAGCGTGCTTAGCACGACAGGCAAAATGGCAAATCTTTCTAAATCCACCTAAAAAATTTAAATACGCACATTTTGATGTCAACATTCCTATTAAAGTTCATCAAACTGCTCATCGCTGTGGATTTGTACGCAAACAATTATAAATAATTCCTAAGGATACGCAATTACCACAGAGTACACTTTTTTAAACTTGCAGACCCTCGACGTCGATTACAATCCAAACAGGTCAGCATCACATTTTCACGTGTATGGCCAAGACTATTATTAATTCTATCAACGGTAAATTGTCTTGGGTTATTACTAGAATACTGTCACAACATTATTGCATTGCAGTTTGCGCAATGATTATTTTGTCGCTTTTTAACATTATAATAAATTCAACATCGATATAAAACTCGCAATTATGTTTTTTTTGTCGCACTGTTTAGAGGTGACTAATTTTTTTTATTGATATCGACAATGTTAGTGAGTTTTTCGGTTATTACGCTTTCCATGATAACCCGTTTCAGTTGTGATATTCTTCTAACCCGAGATACTGCGAGATAAACTAAATTTGACCAATAATTACAATCATCAACAATCCAAAAAATATTATCAATGATATTTAATCCCTGCGAAGAATGAATCGTTATAGAGTACCCTAATGTTCATGGCGATTTATCCATATTTAACGCGCTATCGACAATATCAACAACGACAAGGACAATACCATTAACACAAGATGTGTCCGGACACTTTCAATGTGTCGCTACTAGGAATCTCAACATCAATATTTTGTTGTCTAGTATCTGTCGGGCGATAACACAACGGTACAGGTAACGTTGGGAATTATTCCTTTCCAGTTCATCACGAACTATTTTTCTGCTGGCAACTATCTAATCAGCAGGTTTCTATAAGGTCCAAAAATCATTCATGGATGTTTCTGAAATTACCCAAAGTATTACTTTCCATTGTATTTTATTTGGTTGTAGTCGTATTAAGCTTTTAAATTCTTTCAGCGACTCATCAACAGATCTATGATCATCAAATATTTCTTCGTAATAATCTACATTATTCTTCAGCCATTCATGTGGAGACTGCCCAACAAAGGGTGGCGGTTGACCATGATCGCCAAACATAATCACAGCAGTATTCTTTAGCAACAACCAATCAAAAAATATTTGTAATACCTCCAGAGACACCATGTGTATCTCGTCCCATATCATAATTTTAGGTATATGTTTTTCACTCATTTGTGATGTGGTCCATGTATCTTCGCACTATCTAAAGAAACTATGATATGTACACAATTTTACATCTCGTTGCTTTATTTCCCTGGCGAGTATGTGCGTTGGTGTTAAAACAATCATAAATAATAATCATAAACTCATGAATAAGTTAATCGCGCGTGTTGTTTTACCTGAACCTCCACACGCATTAAGATAAACGATCTTATGTCTAGACACAGGATCATACACGGATGACGCAAAAGATTTTGATACTTGGTTATGGGTAATGTTTTCTGTAATATATCACCGCAATTTCCACATCGGCAGATTCACAATAACTAAGTATATTTTCTTGTTTTATCCTCCACGTTCCCCATTCACCATTACTGTTTTAATAAATCTTTATATTTTTGTGTACATAAAATGAATCTGCTGAGCCTCTAACAGCGTAACGAGTAAATTTGTTTATCAGCGATAATAGATTTATCAAAACATAAGCTAGCATCGAAGATCTTAAATGACTAAACTGATGTGACTCGCCATCAGAATAGCTCTCAATGGTACCAAGTTTTGCTAGGTCTGATAAATAAGCATTACATTGGCTTATAAATGTGTTTTTCTCCATCGTATCAGCGATTATGAAATCGAGTTCAGCATCGTCCATAATCAATCTTATACAAGTTCTTTTATGATCATGTGATCCTCCTTGTGTTAACTTACCGATTATTTTTCTGCCGAGATCATTTGCAAATTTCTCATCGTATTTAGCATCAAATACATCAGGTTCTGGCAAACAAACTTGTTTCTGCACGCGATATGATATAATTGCTTCAGTTACTTTCAACGATATTAAAACTCCAACATCAAGCATATACATTTGCAGAACTATCGAACCCAAACTCTTTTTCTGAAAAATGTTTTCAAAATCAAACAATAAGTAATAGCATGAAGACATTCTCTAAACTTGAATGATTCTAAATGAGCAAATCCTGTGGGGTCAAAATCTGGTAAGGGTCCATTTATCAAAACTGGTCATGTCATGTGTAGGATGTCCAAATCTCATAAAGTATTTAGAACACTCTCCATATTCAAGAAAACTTCCAGGTTAAAACGCTACCAAATCAACTGAAATGACGTCGTTGTAATTATATTTAGTGTCCGTATTAGTATATTTAGAGTCCGTATTCGATACAACTCCTCACGACATCTACAAGAAACACGAGATTTTTTTTTCCTGAGCGAAATGAGCAGCAACCGATGGTACGGTAAAACAATTACTTAGTAATTGTCTAACTTTGACATCGTCAGAAGTATATTTCAACGCAAGTTTTTCCATTTCCTCGTGGAGAGATTCTGTACGATAAATATCACCGTTAGACCGCACACACTTGTCATAATAATCACATTCCGAACTCTGAAACATCAATAGAGAAACAGGGTCACATTTACTAATATTACCGATGGCATGGAATACATCACCGTGGTAAAATTTAGCCATTCTTTCTCGTGGAAATACAGTTACAGCATTAGTCGATGCATGTGCGTTATGATCAATCATTGTTATAAGGTTTCCATTTTTTAAAAATATTTTTGTTTGTACAAAATCTTTCCAGTTAATGTCTTCACTGCTACTGGAAATCTTAATAACGTTTCTAGCTCAGCAACGTCGCATTTTTGGAGTGTCCTATAACATGCTCAGCTACACAGTTTATTATCGACAGTTTCATTTTCTTGAGATCCCTAACGTCAGGTTTATCATTTTACGGATAGAGCGCCTACACTAACGCAGTTACTGGATATGATCGCTCATAATACGGTTTGTCTATTCCAGTCAGTATTCCTAGTTTGGAATTTTCACCAAGGATAATATTATGTCCTGACTTCTGGACGGATTCGCGTTTATCTCGGATGATCCAAATATCATCGTCGGTCTTTACAATAAATTTTATTAAAATAATATATTTCCGAACAGCGAGGTAGTCAATGATCTCTTCACCTCGTTTGTCATTCATTACATATGTAGTATTTTCAATCTTGAATGTGGACCATACATGAACCGCACCATCATCGCGAAATTCCTTCTTGGCTTAACGGATGCGTTCAGTTATATCCGCATTCGTTAAAGCTAGATCTTGCATTGAGAAACTAAATTTATGTAGTCTGTCAAGATCAAATCTAACGGCGGCAGGCTCAATTGCGAATAATTCCTGCATATTATAAATAAGGCAAATATGCATCTAAATTAATCATTTATATATGATATAAGCAAATCACAATTGCCGCTGGCTTAAGGTTGGTTACACGTCTCCGTGTAACAAAAATTGCGTAAACGACTTCTGCAGTTATCACATGCAATGCGTGAGAAATGGGAGTCTAGGACCTACACCGTATATATGGTGTGGTGTTAGAGTGCGAGGAAAGACGCACCTTTGTACGCAATGTGGTGGTAAAAGATACAGGGAGTTGAAAAGATATTACCATAAAAATACAACGCTGAATATATTTTAAAGAGCGAAGAAGAATATCTAGCTAGATTTTCAAAACAATGATTTAAACAAATAATATATAGTATATAAATGGAACAAAATGAGTTTGTGTCCCATCCAATCATAACCAATTATGAAGCGAATCGTAATGGCATCATTATGAATTGCAGACTGAAGAAACCAGTAGGTAATGTTAACAATGTTGTTTATCTTTCGTTTAATACCGAAGGAAATAAACATTATTTATCAAACAGATTTGTGGTCTAGTGTTTTTTGGGACCGTCCAAAGACCTGTATGTGGTCGACTACATCAACTGTAAAAACGTGACAACTAAGTTCACAATTTACGTGTTATCACGCAAAGTGAAAACTGCAGATCTGGAAAAACTGTCTGCGCAAGATTTGCAAAAGCTATTAAATCCATGAATAATGAATCTGGAGAAGAAATTATATGCAAGTCAATTTATTCCGCAAGTAAATACTTTAACAACACGCTCTTCAGTGAGACGTGTTGCAGAAGAGGTTACAAAGTCTGTTTATTTTCAGTCACGTTTAAACAGAATATTACTTTCCAGTACTTCGATGATCAAGCGAGACAACCGAGGCAAGCAAAATACTTATTCAGTATTGTAGTTATCAGCACTTATGTTAGTAAATGGTGTTATTTAGTTTGCTATATGTTATTTATTGTAAGATCTTAGGATGGTTCCCCATAAAAAGATACATAAACTCTATATCACGAAACATTCTTTACTTAATCAGATTTGATAATTTTTATTTTGTTCGATTTTGTTTATCAAATTTGTCGTTTTTGCGTTATTTTACTGTCATTTTAGCCGATTTTATCATTGTTTTTTGTTCAGTTTGCTAGTTTTAGTTGCGTCAAAACCCCAGGATTCTTAACAGGAATTCACATTAGATCTTAAATTTGTTGACTAAATACTGGTTATATATGATTATTTTGGTTGTTTTTTTGTAGATTATTACGAGACAATCTGATAAAAAACTAGAAAAAACAGCATTTTATTAATAAATTTAAAACCTAATGTTAATTTCCTTTTAGTTTTCTGCAAATTTGATCTAACGAGAACTAGCAAAATGAACAAATCTCATTATTAAACTGCGCCAGAAATACTTAAATGATCATAAAAATCTTGTTATCATTCGCATAACAAGAAATATAAGATTTATTTATCTTTTGACTGATTTATCATATCTTGTTGATTTTGTAAGCATCTTTATTCAATTTTGTTGATTTGTATAGGTATTTTAGTCGCTTTTTATGATGAAATTCATTAACTTTATTAGTTTTTGTTGGGTAAAAACCCCAGGAAGGTTAACGGAAATGTACATTAGGTTTTACATTTGTTGACCAAATACTGTTTTTTTTTCACGGTTTAAATGCTCGTATTGTGTAGAATTTTGCTATCGAATTATGATAAAAAAATTGGGAAAAAAGGTTTTTAATCGATAAATGAAAAACCAAATGTTAATTTCCCTTTACTTTCCTGGGGTTTTGACCCAACGAAAAACTATATTCACGTTGCCGATGCAGGGATATATATTTTGTACAGATAAATAGCTATTGTTTGTATACAAATGTATATACATAGCGCAATAAAAAAGTAAACTTTTACATGCCTGATTCTACAACAACCTAGCCAGTGGTCTTATTCAATGATAATGGGCAACTCTCCCTAGGCACAAGTAGTAAATGAAAAACTGATAATATTGAGTTCTTTGTTTACATATATCCGCCTACTAGAATTCTCAGTGCATCCAGGCAGTCGATATCTGTTCTATGATTGGATGGCTATAAGATTAAGTCTGTTATTCATTTTGCCATGGAACGCTATATCGTATAGTACAAACAGAGAATTTCTCTGTTATAGAATCGGCTATACATTTCCACATACTGAACCAATATATATATATATATATATATATATATATATATATATATATATATATATATATATATATATATATATATATATATATATATATATATATATATATATTATATAATAAATACACCACAGGCAGGAGAAAATATGTGTTGCCCAATTCCTTATCCGTAAAGTTATTATAAGAATCTCCTTGGTAACAGCTTACACAGAGACTTAGCAGTATTATTGTCATCCGCGCCAAGTTAGGTCACATGCAGAATTATATATATATATATATATATATATATATATATATATATATATATATATATATATATATATATATATGTGTGTGTGTGTGTGTGTGTGTGTTTGTGTGTGTGTGTGTTCAGAGGTCACATACAGAATTATATATATATATATATATATATATATATATATATATATATATATATATATATATATATATATATATATATATATTGTTTTTTTGGAAACTACAAAAAAATAATTTCTGTTAAGAGAATCAAGCAGTATAGTTTTTGATACTGTTTTGGGGTAAGTATATATTAACTAATTCAATATATTTATATAATACGTCCGTAGCTCAATCGTAGCTTGTTGTAACTGAGATACTGGGGGTGGATGTTCGAATCCTGTGAAAGGCACATTTGTCTATGGTGGGGGGGCATATTATGCCCACAAAATATTGTCTATTTAAGTGGGTGGACCTGGAGAAATCCTAGAAATTCAACAAACAAACATAACTTCCTACTATGTAAATACATATTAGTGCTATCATGCACTCCTAGGTGTCGCGCCATGGTAGGGAGTTATGTGCTTTTGTTGGACGTTGACAAAGTTTTATATATATAAACACGGAGCAACCATAGACAAATATGATGCATCAAGATATTTTTTTTTTGTTTCGCAATGTGACATAAAACGCATCACGATCTCGCTTTTAGATTTATACTAAGAGTTTCCCCCTGTAAGTCATGAGTTCTGTTTTTTTGGTCTGTAAGTTTGAAGTGTATTCTTGATAATAACGGATTATGTACACGCAAGTACACGGGATTTATTGGCTCTGATACAATCAACCGCCCTGGTGGGACTAAAGGACTGAAACCACATAATATGTACACTTGCTGGGCCTGGCTAGACTTTGAAAGATCTATCTGAAAACTATCCTCAACTGTGTCGCAAACGAGATTGACAGCGATTGTTGTTGTTATGTTTACAATGCCAGGTGATATATGGCGCCCGGCACCAAAGGGGTTCTTATTATGTTTCAAAATAGACGGTGGTGGGGTAATTTTCCTCTACGATTGAATTATTCCCGGATAATATTCTTCAATAAGATTTGTTCATTTCAGCGTTATTTAAATCTTGTATAATAATGTTTGTAATTGTTCTTCTGTTATTTTGTAATCAAGAAATTATTGCTTAGATTTTGGACTTGTGTACGAGTGTTGTCGCAACGTTTATGATTCTTCGATTGGCTATGTATAAATCGAATAGTATAACATTTGTGTTTTATTGACTATCGTATTCAGGTTTAAGATCATCTAAATGTTCGTTGAAAAATATTTCATCAACATCTTCTCGTTCCCGCCCCACTGATAATAGTAATTGGTGATCTATTTGTCTTGGGGATCCTTTAACCGTCAAAATCTGTAAAGTAATGGCCATTATCGTTTGGATCAAATCTAAATAATATATATCTCCATGGACATTTTCCTCGATATTCTGGATTTTTAATGAATTTTTCTTCACTCGTTTTAAATTCATCTTTAAACTCCATTATAAACTGGTGCAACTTCAGACCATCATTACACTGATCTGATAAAACTCTGATAAATATCTACAAGCTAATCAGGAGAATTTATTTCAATCGCCGCTAGTAGTGTTGGTTCGTGAACAGTGATCGCTATTTTAGGTTCTTTCCCTGTGATAGATTTAATTCTGCGTTGGAACTCGTCATTAATCTGTTCTATTTGATAACTACCCGTTGAAATTCCAACAATTTGCCAATCAGGTGTTCCATCCGGTTTATTATTATTCGCAAATACCAGTGAATTATTTGCTGGTAATCCACCGAATGGTTTTGACCTGATATTTGTCCAGCTATTATAAACGCGTATTTGGGCCAATGCTCTCTCACTTGAATGGAATAGCAGTAGGAAAGTTAACGCTAAATTCAGGATTGGTCGAACTTACCGATATCATAGTAATTTTTGTTGGTGTCGTATTAGTGACGATCTGCTGCAATAGTTCTCTTGACGCTGTCAAGGACTCTGACATTATTATTATAATTTTTATTTAATTCTATATTTTTCCGCTATTGTTACAAGAGAACAAAGCGCGTTCCATTATGAATGCTTTATCGTAAGTTTTCATTATTGCAACGAACTCCTCATCAGGTATTTTACCATCATTGAGACACAAGGAAAGATGCGAGCATAATTTAGTATAGTCGGGTGTTGCTGTGTGTTATTTCATCATGTACTGACATAATTTATCGCTCGCGCATGTAGATATATTGCTAGCGATAATGCTGAGAATATCTGCACATGTTGTTGTCGTAGAAACGACAATCGTTAAAACCGCATGAGCAGTCATCGTTAACGTTGATAATAATTATCCGGTTCCAGCAACAACAGCGGAAACCGAGTAAACGACTATATCAATAACAACCATGCGTCTGCGATATTTGTTTTGCTTTCAATGTGTATTCGTCAATGATAGTTTTTAGTTCAGTCTGACACTTACAGGCCTGATTATATCTGTGACGTTGAACGTCAATGAGTGCATCTTATCTGATTAATCATATGTTCATCTAGGTAATTGATTGAGGAGCTTTAGTTACAAATTCCAGACACCACGAGTAATTGGCAGAGACCATACTTATATCCGATGATTCCAGCATAATCGTTTCTTCACATCTTTATCTAACATCACATATACGGTTCTAGACAACTTATTAGCTATTGAAGATGTGGTAAGTATGTCAAATTTTACACCGCTAAACACAGACAATCTACATACACAAGCGACCTCCGTGGTGTATTTGATAGTTTTATTTTGTTGTGTTCATATGGCAGATTCGGACGCGACGACGTAAACGATGTTGATGATCTGCTTGTGAGGAATTTTTTTAAGATTCGTTTTTTTACAATATCAGGAATGCCACTAATAATATCGTTTAGTTTTGTGTAATGTCAACGAGTTTTATGCCAACGCTTGGTGGAGTTCCTAAAAAATTATGAATGATCTGTTTATGTTTCTACAAAAATTTAGAAACGTTTGTATATGAGTATTATAATCAGTTCTGAATGCGATTATTCCATCATTGATCGTTGTTATTGCTGTCGCTATTGCTATCGTCGACGTATTTTTTTTTGCAGCATCATTATCTGTGATTGGATTTCCAAGACGAGTAATTTTATTTATATGCATAGTAATATTGTCACTGAATGAATCGCCGATTTTCTTAACATAGTCGTTAACCGACTTATCAGAATCCTGTATTTTACCTTGGTCAGCAAAAGTAACGATATTATTAGTAACTGCGGTAGGTACTTGTTCAAGTACATCTGGTAGTTATATGTTGCTCGTTTTTAATCGTCCTTGTTTATCTTGAAAAACAACGACTTTATTTTGATCCACACTTGTAATATTTAATAAATCATCGATCTCATTTCTGAGTTAATCAAGGGTTGCATATTTATATAAATCACCTTGTTGCTGAAGATCTACCATAATATCAACCATTATCTTTATCAATGTCTGTTTAAATGCGACAATGTGGTATATTCATGCACGACTTTATGAGGTGGTTTTGTTGATTTTGATATAGCATCAAGTACATTAAGTACTTCACGACCACCTATTGGTGGATCAGTTAATGTTTGTGTTGGTAACGTAGAAAACCAAATTGGAGCAGTATTATTGCTGACATAATGAAGAAATTCCTTTGGTGGCTATAATCCATATGAATCGAAATAAATAATTCCAGGTGGATCGATTGCATATCCAACCCAGTGATACCTTGTCCAGAGTTTGTATCGAGATTGATAATATCAATTTCAATATTGTTCTGTTGTTTTGGTAATTGATCGCGCATGAAAACACCTCTAAATATTTGTAATTTTAGTTTTCTTTAGCAGCATTGAGTAGATCAAAATTAGACATAGGTGCTATTAGTAAACTGTCCCAGGAAGTATTAGGCCCTTTCCGTACCACAAGGGTGGGGTCCTTGACAATCTGAGACCTTTTTCCTTTTTAATCCCCTTTCCAGTTGCTTTCTTTAATGCTATTCCAGCAGCAGTTCTAACAGCGCCTAATGCAGCTGCTTTTGCAACAGCTGGGGCTGCAGCGGCTATTAATGCTGGTATAGCTGCGAGAAGTGGAAATACACCACCCGTCTTAGCTATGTCTTTGATGGCATCCGCAGAAAGATTAAGTTTGACGCCTTTATTTGATTCTTTGCTTCATTGAAGTTCCTGAACTGACGCTTGATCAACGATAATTTATTTGAACCGCTCGTCTGTTCTCACTTTAGAGATATTTTTATTCCACAGTTATTTTTGATGCTGATTGTAGTCTTTTGATCTGACCAGGAGTCCGACTCACACTAACGTCATTGAATGATATTTATAATAATTATTAGCGATATAATTACATATTCACTACTTAGACATCAACGACTCTCATTCGTCCACCAGTACCTTCGAGTAACATTGATTTATCGCTGAGAATAAGTGTGATTGCTCTTTAATTAGGAATAGCTCTTTTAACACGAGCTCTGAAGAGTATATCAACTACTGATTGTCTGTTTAAATTTAAATGCTATTGTGAAAAGTAATAAATCGGATACAGCGTTGTAAAATCTGGCTGATATATTTGTAAACCAGTTTTAATGTTTTGACCACGAACCATGAATGTCGTTAAGCAATGATGCGCACTTGCTATATGATTGTGATCGAAATCTAACAAAATATCCTCGGATGGTTATTGATGTCCATCTATCCTTAATGAATCCTCAGAAAAACCGAGCTTATTAAATACCATAATACTTTCATCTTGATCGGTTATTCGTTCAGTATTTTGAAGCGCAATAAATATATGTCGCGGTGTTGAAACACCTTGCTGAGAAATTATTTGCCATTTGAATATACCGTTAATTGTACTTTGAACACTATCTGTGGTTGTTGTTAACCATGATAGCATTGATTTACCACCTTGATCCATAAAAAGGTAGCCGTTGTTGTTCAGATATCGATGGGGTCATTACTAGGATCCACAAGGAAAGTTTTGAAGGAAAAACTATACCACGTCGCCAGATTGCATCATTATCATTGCCTTTTCGCACAAGTACAATTGTATATTTAGCTCCAAAATAACTTTTCTAACATTTCTACAAAATCCAAAGATGTGCGACAACGGAATAGCACATTAAAATGCTCTCCAATCACCTTTTAACATTGATTTACGTACAAGTTAAAATTTTCATTCATCGATGATACTGCATGGTATCAGCAGCTCCTCCTGCATCTCTCACATTACCAATAGTCACGTTTCTACTTTCTGGAAAATCAGTTGTATCCATTGGAAACATCATTGATGGACTAGCTGATCATGAGTAACCTTCACTGTATCTTGCAAGGCCAAGTATTGTTGTAGCAACGTCAACCTTTTTCTGAATTGATTCAATCGAACAAATCCATAATACCATTATTAACAAAACAAACTTTAACATCGGCTGCATATGCTACTGGTGCTGCAAGATTAACGTTATTTAAAATTTCTTCTTCGGCTTAAATAAATGCTTCAGCGGGTAAGAAATATATACTTGTATCCTGAACCTGTAGTTAGATTCGTCCACGCTGATCTGGAATTCGTGCGTCATAAGAATAATACTGATAATCGCGCACAGACTCATCTTTGAGAACTGGTGCTTCCATGTCAAACGCGAAGTCAGATATGCGTTTAAACATCTTTATTATATTTGCTAACGTCTAACACGAAGACCACTTCGAGAAGTGAGACTACGTCCTGCTTTAAGAACTATTCGTTATATGTTTTTCTTTTCATGATGATGGTACATCAGCCAACTCTGCTAATGTTTCATTAGCAGCTTGGTTTATTATTTTACTGATATTTGCAGGCATTACGTCAGTACTAGGTAACTTTACAGGTTACGGTTTTCGTCGTAATCGTGCTAGTTCTATCTTTGATCGCCGAGAATGCTCTACTAGCAACATCGCCAACAGCAATAATAACTTTATCTCGAACAACATCGATATCTTTCATTCCCAGTTGCTTTGAAATCGGTAGTTCTTTTGGGGCTATCCTTCTAAATAGACCCTGAACAACATCAGCTAGTCCATCTCCGTAGGTTATTTTGTATATCGGTAATCGAAAATTTATTACCCTGACCATGGTAGGTCCACGTTGGGTACCATACACCTATCATTTTTATTACTAAGTGACTTTAACAATAATTGTATCTAATCACTGTGGTAGTCATCAGCGATTTCATTAATGAGGGATCGATACACATTAATATCCATAATGCCACCTGTAAATAATCGTTTGCAAATATCAACTGCTTCATTAATGATTTCTGGGGAATTATTACCAGCTCGTTTTCCTCCAATGAATATTTTCTAATCGATCAACATCAGCAAGGACATTATTGGGACAAGTAATAAGACTACTCCTTAAACCACTTCCAGTTGCACCAAGAGCGTCTTGAAATTCATCTTCTTCCTCTTCACTTGGTTTCACTGGTACTTTTTTTACTTGGTTTCGATGGTGTCCTTGGTGATTCTGGATAATCACGAAGTGATTACTCAAATGGTTTTGGTTTTTTGTTTTGGAGTTTTTTACTTTGCTTTTGTTTCTTTTCTTGATTGGATTAAATCATCAATTGCCCTAACATAATACCGATATAACGAATCATCAGCTCTAGCGTGTTCAACATCCATGCGTATGCGATATATTGATTTTTGCCACTGGTCACGGGTTATAATATCTTTAGCGTGTTCAGGTTCCATTAATATACCTCTTTGTCTAAAACCATCCAAAGCAAATTAAGATAATTGTTGTAGGTCAGGCTTATTAATTGCTTTAACAGTTTCTTCATAATATTATTTATAAATTCAACTCCTGGTTCATGGGTTAGTGCTTCAACACCTTCTTCTGCATGGTCTGCATCTTCAGGTATTTCCGGGTATGGCATCGCAGCAGCCATTTTGTCTGGAAGTTTTTGAAGAATCAGTTTTGTTTTCTTAGTTCTTTCTGCTATTTTTCCAATGTCTTCAGATGTTTTCTATAACACGGGTTGAATACCTTTAGTGGTCTCAGTGATAGGCTTAGATAATTGTTTTAGCAGCAGAGAGACTGAACAGACAACCTTGCCTGAGACCTTATTTTTGAAATCTAAAGGTTCCTAAGAAGGCTGAGAAAAAACGTTTTTGCCTTAATAATGAAAACTTCTCTAATTGACCAGAATTTTTGCTCGATTTATTTACGATGTGGACACTACAAGTATGTCGTTCAGCCTCTCTGCTGCTATGAATTAACCAAATATTTTATGTAAACCTACACGATACCTTGAACTTCGATCGTGCAACTTTATCGTTATAAATCCAAATGGAACAGATTATGCTTTAGAAAAGAAATTTTTATATTTAATCATATTCATGTCCCCTGAACACAAAGTGTGATTATCTACGCCATTAAACATAACCAAAATATTACAGTTATCTCTGATCACCTTGGGTATCTGAGTATATCTCTGAGTAACATAAATCACATCAGTATTTTTATGTCTTCCTCGAGAAAATATTCTAGCTGGATTGGATTGTTTGTCCAGCATTACATCATCGTACACCACGAGGTTATTGATGAATCCATCTAAGTCATCTACGGATGGAGCTTCATCAATATCGGTAATAAGATCAATAAAATCAATGATATCATTTTTGTCCAGTAATTTCGCATTTTGATTAAAATATTTAAGTACCTACTAGTAGATGGCGCTACTAAATACAACTTATTCCACTTGAGCCATCGCATTATCAGATTAAGCAATAATTGCGTCTTACCAGATCCAGAAGGATCTATTATGATCATTCTGATAGAATTTGGTAACGCTGGATGGTACCTTACTGGCTCTTGTTTTCGTGTCGCAGAAAATTCAATTACATCCATATACTAATGATATGAGTTTATATTGTGTTCGATGTAGAGCGACAACACCCACAGTTGGATTGACAACGATAACAACAAAAAATAAGAGACGCTCACTCACAGGCAAGTGTGCAAAATGTGGTACATAAAATATAAATTTCTGCGTCGCAAATAGTGCGTTGTGGTGATATAGCCGTGTTGTTACGGAAATTGCCAGGAACTCCATGGGCAAAATATCCTGATGAGAAACAGCTTCCCGGATATAATTATTGTGGTCTTGGAATTCGTCTCGATATCAGACTCGATAACTAAGATCGACCAAAACCTGGAGAGTATCCAGCAAATAAGATTGATCCAGCATGACACACTCATGATGTATCGTAAAAAAATCCTGATTTGCAACAGCGGCATCTCGCAGATATAAAGTTGATTCACGCGTTACATTATGTGCCTAATAAATCTCTCAGAGAATCTCTCGCTAGTCTCCTAATAAAATCTGCTATGAAAGGTAAAATAGTGATAGGGGCTGGTAATCAATCAACTGATTATTATAATGGAATCTGTTTATTATTCTCTGAGAGGGTATTGGCGAGGTAAGGCAGTGATTAGCAAATTTGCCACTTCAGCAAAAGTTTCGCGTGATGTTGCTGCAGCGTAGTTAGCACAACAGGCAATATGGCAAATCTTTATAAATCCACCTAAAAAAATCAATACGGACAATTCGATGTAAACGGTCCTAATGAAGTTCATCAAGCGGATATCTTGTTTTTGCCACACTATACCATTAAAACAGGTAGACGTCAACACAGATACAGATACGCTTTAACCGTCGTTGACGTTGAGAGCAGATATAAAGAAACAAGCCGCTATCAACAAAGACAGCATCTGAAGTTGCATCTGCGGTTAAACAAATTTATCAGCGAGGACCATTACAAAGGCCAAAACTACTACAGGTTGATCCAGGCAAAGAATTTCTTGGTGCAGTATCTTCGCTGATGAACAAGCACAACGATAAAATCAGACAACGACACACAGAGATTCATCGTGATCAGGCAATCGTTGAACGATTT
This sequence comes from Potamilus streckersoni, assembly GCA_016746295.1. Classification (NCBI taxonomy): domain Eukaryota; kingdom Metazoa; phylum Mollusca; class Bivalvia; order Unionida; family Unionidae; genus Potamilus; species Potamilus streckersoni. Next base: position 144,267 of record JAEAOA010001032.1, read on the forward strand.
AATCGAACACTTACAGAGCGGTTATTCAGTTATCAATATGCAAAGGAAATATCTGCTGACTTTAAGACAAAGGATAGATCTCGTGAATAAGTTGAGAGATTACCGAGCGTGATAGCTGCGCTGCATAAAGGAAGTTACACGTGCAACTTCTATGAAACCGTCTGCTGCGATCGCAAAAAATATATACCGATAAAACGTCAATCTATTTCTCAACCAGTACTAGGCAATGTTACGGTTAGATATTTATACGAACCTGGCGAACTCGAAGGAGGCAGAAAAAGGGCAACTGATCCTATTTGGAGTGTCGCCACACACAAAATATTCAGCGTGGTATGGTCCACAGGTAGACCTGCAATCTACAGATTAGATTCAACTGCTCTTCGCAAACAATTACAAATAATTCCTGAGGATACGCAATTACCACCGAGTACACTTTTATAAACTTACTGCCCCTCGACGTCGATTACACTCCAAACAGGTCAGCATTACATTTTTGCGCGTGTGACCAAGACAACTATTAATTCTATCAACGGTAAATTGTCTTTGGTTATTGCTCGAATACTGCCACAGCATTATTGTGTTGAAATTTGCGCAATGATTATTTTGTCGCTGTTTTAACATCATGATAATATCCACATCTATATCAAACTCGCGTTTATTTTTTTTGTCGCACTGCTTATAGCTGACTCAATTTTTATTGATATCGACACTGTTAGTGATTTCTTCGGTTATCCATGATAACCCGTTTCAGTTGTGATAGTCTTCTAACTCTAGATACTGCGAGATAAACTTAATTTGACCACCTAATACGATCATCGACTATCCAAACTTTAGTATCAGTGATAGTTAATCCCTGCGACGAATGAATCGTTATAGCGTACCCTAACGTCCATGGCGATTTATCGATGTTTAACGCGCTCTTGACATCAACAGCGACAAGGGCAATATCATTTTACACAAAATTTTTGTATTCGAACACTTTCAGTGTCTAGACTAGGAATGTTAACATCAACATTTTGTTGTCTAGTATCTGCTGAGCGATAACACAACGGTACAGGTAACGTTGGGAATCTTTCCTTTTGTTACGCAAACAATTTCCTTTGTAGTTCGTCACAAACTATTTTTCTACTCGCAAATATCAAATCTGCAGATTTCCATAAGGTCCAAAAATCATTAATGGATGTTTCTAGAATTATCTCACGAATTACTTCACATTGTATTTTATCTGGTGGAAGTCGTATTAAACTTTTGAATTCTTTTAGCGACTCATCAACAGCTCTATGACCATTCGATATTTCTTCATTATTCTTTAATGAATTATTCTTTAATGAATTATTAATTTAATTTAATGAATTTAATGAAATATTCTTTAATGAATTGTTCTTTACATTGTTCTTTAGCCACTCATGTGGAGACTCCCCAACAAAGTGTGGCGGTTGACCATGATCGCCACACAAAATCATAGCAGTATTCTTTAGTAACAACAATCAAGAAATATTTTAGTACTTCCAGAGACACTGTGTATATGTCGCATCATATGATAATTTTAGGTATATATATATATTTCACCCATTCGTAATGGGGTGCATGTATCCCCGCACCATCTAAAGAAACTATGATATGTGCACGATTTTACACTTTGTTGCTTTATTTCCCTGGCGAGCTTGTGCGTTGGTGTCAAAACAATAATATCTAAACTCATGAATAAGTTAATTGCCTCGTGTTTTATTACCTGAACCTCCACACCCATTAAGATAAACGGTCCTGTGTCTAGATACAGGATCATACACGGATGTCGCAGATAATTATGATGCTTGATTATTTCTGTGTTATGTCTCCACAATTTCAACATCGGCAGATTCACAATAACTAAGTATATTTTCTTGTTTTATCCTCCAGGTTACCCATTCACCATTACCGAGATTTAATGAATCTTTATACTTTATGTGTACATAAAATGAATCTGTTGCGACTCTAACAGCGTAACGAGGAAATCTGTTTATCATCGATAATTAATTCGAAAGATAAGCTAGCATCGAAGATCTTAAATGAGTAAACTGCGGTTACTTGCCATTAGTATAGCTCTCAATGGTACCAAGTTTTGCTAGGTCTGATAAATAAGCATTACATCGACTTATATATGTATCTTTCTCCATCGTATAAGCGATTATGAAATCAAGTTCAGCATCGTCCATAATCAATCTTGTGCAAGTTCGTTTATGATCATGTGATCCTCCTTGTGTGAACTTACCGATTATCTTTCTGCCGAGATCTTTTGCAAGTTACCCATCGTGTTTAGCAGGTTCTGGCAACCAAACTTGTTTCTGCACGCGATAGGATATAATTGCTTCAGATACTTTCAACGATGCTAAAATTCCAACATCAAGCATATATCTTAGCAGAACTATTGGAGCCCAACAATTCTGCAACGTGTTTTCCAAACCACGCATAAAAAATCGGATGGTGATCTGAGTGCAACTCAAACAATTCTGTGAGGGCAAATACGGTTAGGTCAAAATTTGGTAAGGGTCCATTTATCGCAAATCTGGTCATGTCATTTGTAGGATGTCCAAATCTCTTAAAGTATTTAGAACAATCTCCATATCCAAGAAAACTTCCAGGATAACACGCTACCATATCAAATGAGATAACGTCGTAATTATATTTAGTATTCCACAATCCACCGTGTCCGTATTCTATACAACTTCTCACAACATCTTCAAGAAATTCTAATCTTGTCGGTTTCCACGAGTTTGTTTCCTAAGCGAAATGAGCAGTAATCGATGGCACGGTAAAACAATTGCTTAGTGGTTGTCTAACTTTGACATCGTCAGAAGTATATTTCAACGCAAAGTTTTCCATTTCTTTATAAAGAGATTCTGTACGATAAATAACTCCGTTAGACCGTACAAACTGATCATAATGATCACATTCCGACCTCTGAAACAACCACACAGACACAGGGTCACGTTTGCTAATATCACCTATGGCATCGAATACATCATCGTGGTAAAATTTAACCATTCTTTTTCGTGGAAATACAGTTACAGTATTAGTCCTGGCATGCGCGTTATGATCAATAATATTTATGGAAACTCCTCTGAATTTATATTTTGTTTTGTACTAAATCACTCCTGTTAACGACATTACTGTTTTTAGAAATCTGAATAACTTCTAGCTCAGCAACGTCGCTGATAGACGCTCCAGTGTCTTTAACTTTTTCAGCCCACATATTTATTATTTTACGCCTTAAATCTGTTAATTCGTTTCCCCGTATTGCGTTTGTGAAGTGTTCTATAACTCGCTATACTACACAGTCTATTCTAGTCAAGGATTACAGTTTCATTTTCTAGAGATTCATTACGTCAGGTTTATCATGTAATGGATAGAGCGTGTACATATTACCAGTTACTGGATAAGATAATACGGCTTGTCTATTCCAGTCAGTATTCCTAGTTTGGAATTTTTACCAAGGATAATATTATTCCATGACTTCAGGACGGATTCGCGCTTGTCTCGTTTGATCCAAAAATCATCCTCAGTATTTACAATAAATTTTACTAAAATAATATATTTCCGAACATCGAGGTAGTCAATGATCTCTCTACCTCGTTTGTAATTCATAACATAGATATCATTTCCAATCCTGAATGTGGCGAAATTCCTTCTTGGTTTAACTAATGCGTTTAGTTATATCCGCATTCGTTAAATCTAGATCTTGCATCGAGAAACTAAATTTGTGTTGTCTGTCAAGATCAAATTTAGCTGCGGCTGGCTCAATTGCGGATAATTCCTGCATATTATAATTAAAGCAAATATGTATCTAAATTGATGTATTAATCGTTTATATATGATTCAACCAAATCACAATTGCCTCTGGCTTAAGATTGGTTACACGTCTCCGTGTAACAAAAATTGCATAAACGAGTTCTGTAGTTATCACATGCAATGCGTGAGAAATGGGAGTCTAGGACCTACACCGTGTATACTGTGTGGTGTTAGTGTGCGAGGAAAGACGTACCTTTGTGCGCAATGTGGTGGTAAAAGAGAAAGGGAGTTGAAAAGATGTTACGAGAAAAATTATAACCCTGAATATATTATAGAGCGCGAAGAAGATTATCTAGCTAGATTTTCAAAACAATGATTTAAACAAATAGCATATATTATAAAAATGGAGCAAAATGAGTTTGTGTCACATCCAATCATAACCAATTATGAAGCGAATCGTAATGGCATCATCAGGAATTGCAGATTGAAAAACCATTAGATAATGTTACCAATGCTGGTTATTTTGCGTTTAAAGCCAGTGGAAAAAAAAACATCTATCACACAGATTTTGTGATCGAGTGTTTTTTGGTACCGATCAAAGACGGGTATGTGGTGGACCACATAAACAACAGTAAAGTTGACAACTAACTTCAAACTTTACGTATTATCACGCAAAGTGAAAACTGTAGGTTTGGAAACACTGGGGGTGCACGATTTGCAAAAGCTATTAAATCCGTGAATAAAGAATCTGGAGAAGAAATTATGTTCAAGTCAGTTTATTCCGCTAGTAAATACTTTAACATTGCACCACCCTCAATTACATCCGTTGCCGAAGGGGTTACAAAGTCTGCTTATTCCTTGAAATTTGAGCAAAATATTATGTTAAGGTTCTTAGATAATTAAGCGAGACTGAGGCAAGCATAAAACGTTTCAGTTATTGTAGTTGTTGTTAGGAACATAATATTATTTAGTTCATTCAGAAAATATTATAAGATCTTAAGAGTGTACTCCACAAAATTATATAAACTGTATTCTATATCATGAAACATTCTCTAGTTAATCAGATTCAATTTTTATAAAGCTTTTATTTTGTTCGATTTTTATCAAAATTCATTGTTTCTATGCTATTTTTCAGGCATTTTAGTCGATTTTATCATTGTTTTTCCTTGCGTTTTCTTGTTTTCGTTGGGTCAAAACCCCAGGGATGTTAACGGAAATTAACATTAAGTTTCAAATTTGTTTGTCAAATACTGGTTCTTTCCAGTTCTTTTGCTCGTATTGTATAGCTTTTTATGATCATTTTGCTATGGAATTATGATAACAAACCGGAGAAAACCAGTATTTGACAAACAAATTTAAATCCTAATGCTAATTCCTGTTAGCATCCCTGGAGTTTTGAACCAAAGAAAACGAGAAAACGTAACTAAAATCTTTGTTCGCACACGTATAATCAGATATATCATAATTCTTCGATGGAGAATCATTATATACACATATGATTAATAACGTAGTAACGTTTTACAAACCTACCAGTGGTCTTTTCAATGCTATTTGGGCAACTCATTCCCTACTGATAAAATTATACTTTACCCATTGTTTATATAAAATCCGCGAACTGCATTCTTTGTCTATATACATGAAATCCACGCGCAGGATTCACAAGTGCATAGTCAATAGTGATTGGCTTTCTATGCTCGCTGTATAATTAGATCCGTTATATAAATCAATTTTATCGTAGTTATTTGTACCTGTATTTTAATAGCATTTACTTACTAATCACATACAAAAAATACTAGCATGTGAGAAAATAGTACATAAAATACGAACAGAGAAATCTCTGTTTAAAGAATTGGTTATATATATTTCACATATTTGTGTTTTATTTTAATTAAATACTCTAAATTCTAAGCTCGCTGTGTAATTAGGTCTGTTCAACGCTATCGTAGTAGAACGAATACAATATATGTTTCACATTTCTGAACCTATAATAGATGCGTTGTGTATTTTTTTTACAATAAATACACTAAATAATGCATGTGTGAACAAAATGTGACTTACACCACAAAGAATGCATCAAACAATATGATGGATTCTGCATTACAATCCTATATGCCGTATTTGTGACCCAATTCATAATGTGCGTAAAGATATTTTAAAAACATCCAGTTTGGCCTGCTTACACAGAGACTTTTAACAATATCATTTATATTATGCAGAATTAAAATATATCTATAATGTCTGGAAACTTAAAAAATAAAAAATACTAGAAATTGTAATTTCTGTTAAGAAAATCAAAAACTATAGTTTTTAAAACTACTCCGGTTTAGGTAAGTATATATTAACTAATACAATATATATTTATATAGTGCGTGGTAGCTCAGTTGGTTAGACGTAAAGGCTGTGGAAATTGCGATCTGGGTTCGTATCCTGTAAAAGGTAAATTTGTGTATGGGAGGGACGATTATTATTATTTTGTGGGGGTGGCCAAAACCTCCCCTATTTGTAAATAAAATAATTAATTCACCCTCCCACAACGTCAATACGTTGTTGTGATAGTTTTCACCCTACGAATTTGATATTGGGGTGGTGGTGCTAGTGTCTGTTCACAAGTAGAAAAGGCCTTCATTATCAAGACCATCTGTCAATATAATTCATGTTAATCAATCAGTTTTTGTAACTGTGCCGTCCCTAATCAACAAATCAATCATATGACCATTTGTAAATATATTCATATTCATCAATCAGTTTATGTACCTGTGCCGTCCCTAATTAATAAATAAATCACATTTCCATCTGTAAATATATTTATATTCATCAATCAGTTTATTTAACTGTGCCGTCCCTATCAATCACACATCCAAATAATCATTGTATATAACCATCTTCATCTTAAAAAGTCCTCTATATGAGGGCAAGTATTTTTATATTAAATATATATTTATTATATAATGAATACTGAAAATATAAATGCTATTGTTTCTGCTATTAAAAAATACAACATAACGATATCCATGTGGACAATCTTAATGTTGAAAAGATTCTATGTGATTTTGACTCATTACAACAACTGAAAAACCAAAACAGATTTACGCTTTTGTCAGATTACAAATTTGTAAAGGATATGCAAGAAAGATGTTTAAGTCACTGGCAACAGTCACTGATAATCAGGTACAATTATTTGTACCTCTCTCAAATGCTATCGACAAAATCAAGTTAGTATAATCTCATGAATACGAGCAGAAAATGATTATGAACTTTCGTATAAGACAGTTAAGGGAACATCGTCCAAATACGGGTGAAAAGGAAAGAGATAATGATGAGCCAATAAATGATGTAATTGCAAAACAAAACCTTTGGGAAAATAATGCATATTCTGCCTTAGTAAAAATTATATATATATATATATATATATATATATATATATATATATATATATATATATATATATATATATATATATATAGTAACCTACAAACTATTGACAAGTATACTTACGGACCAACTATGCATTTGTGGATACTTTAATATAAAAAAATACGGACCAACCCTTTATGTATCAGGTACCATAGACAAGCACCACAGATATTATTTGTTTCGCATTTGACGCATTACGATCTCACATAAAGATTTATATTTATAATTTCATTTCTTGTGTGATTATTTTGGTCTGTAAGTTTGAAGTGTATTCTTGATAATAACGGATAATGAACACAAAAGTATACGGGATTTATAGGTTCTGATACAATAAGCCACCAGGGCGGATCGCGTGGTGAAAATGTGTATAATATATACCCTTGCTGGGCCTGGCTAGACTTTGAAAGATCTATCTGAAAACTACCATCAACAACGTCGCAAACGAGATTGACAGCTATTGTTGTTATGTTTACGATGCCTGGTGACATATGTGTACCGGCACCAAACGGGTTGTTATGTTTTAGTATAGACTATGGTGGGGCTAATTTTCTCCACGATTGAACTACTCCTGGATAATATTCTTCAATAAGATCACTTAATGATTTCTTCATTTCAGCGTTATTTAGAACTGGTACAATGAGTGTTTGCAATTGTTCTACTGTTATTTTGTAATGATCAAGAAATACTTGCATATATTTTGGATTTGTGAAACGATTATTGATCGTTCTAGCAACGTATATAATACTTTATTGGCGATGCATAAATCGAATAAAATACCATTTAAGTGTTTTATTTCCTCGATTATTTGCTGCTTTATATTATGATCATAATGCTGTGATAATGAAGTAAATTTCTTCTATCATTAAATGATTTATCTTATTCAGGCTTAAGAGCATCTAAAAATATTTTGAAACATTTTTCATCAACAATATCTCGATTCCGCGACCTTGGCGTCTCGATAACAGTAAATGCTGATCTAAATATCTTGAGAATTCTTTTACCGTTAATATCGGTAAAGTAATGATCTTTATTGTTTGGATAGGATTTAAATAATATATGTCTTCATGGATGTTTTTCTCGATATTCTGGATCTTTAATGAATTTTTCGTCACTCGTTTTAAACTCATTTTTAGTTGGTTTTGAAACTCCATTATAAATCGGTGCGACATCTGGCCATCCTAACACTGATCTAATCGAACTCTGATAAATATCTACGAGGTAATCAGGGGAATTTACTTCAATCACAGCTGATAGTGTTGGTTCATAAACAGTGATAGCTATTTTTAATTCTTTTCCTGTGATAGATTTTATTCTGCGTTGAACTCGTCATTAGTTTCCTCTATTTGATAACTACCCTTTGAAATTCCAACAACTTGCCAATCAGGTGTTCCATTTGGTTTATTCTTATTAGCAAATACCAGTGAATTATTTGCTGGTAATCCACCGAATGGTTTCGACCTGATATTTGACCAGCTATTATAAACGCGGAGTTAGGCCAATGCAATTTCACTTGTTGGAATTGCAGTTGGAAAGATAACTCTAAATTCAGGATTGGTTGAACTTACCGATATCATAGTAGTTTTACATGGTGTCGTATTAGAGACGATCTGTTGCTATAATTCCCTTGACGATGTCAAGAACTCTGACATTATTGTTATCTTTATTATTTAATTCTCCATCTTTCCGCAATTGTCACTAGAGAATACGTTGTTTTTTGTTACAAATGCTTCATCGTATGTTTTCATTATCGTAAAGAACTCCTCATCAGATATTTTACTATTACTGAGGTACAAAGAAAGATGCGAGCATAATTTAGTATAGGCGGCTGTTGTTGTGTGTAATTTCAACATATACTCGCGTAATTTATCGCTCGTGTATGTAGATATTTTCTTAGCGATAATACTGAGAATACCTGCACATGTTGTTGTCCTAGAAACGACAATCGTTGTTGCGTCATTATTCGAGGTTGGGTTTCCGAGAAAAGTAATTTGTTTCCTGACATTATTATATCACCAGATAATACGTCGCCGGTTTTCTTAACATTGTCATTAACAGAATTACCGGAATCCTGCATTTTACCTTGATCAGCAAAAGTAACTATATTATTAGTAACCGCGGTAGGAATTCGTATAAGTACATTCGGCAGTTGTATGTTGCTCGTTTTTAATCGTCCTTGTTTATCTTGAAAAACGACCAGTTCATTTTGATCCACACTCGTGATAATTAATAAATCATCGAATTCATTTCTAAGTTGATCAAGAGTTGCGTATTTAGATAAGTCGACGGTCTTATCTTTTTTGTCTGAGATCTTCCATAAATATCAACCATTGTGTCATTAGTGTCTGTTCAAATGCAACATCGTGGTATACTCATGCACGACTTTATGAGGTGCTTTTCCTGGTGGTGCCATGGATAGAGCATCAAGTACATTAAGTACTTCACGACCACATATTGGTGGATCAGTTAATATTTGTGTTGGTAGCGTTGAATGCCAGATTGGAGCAGAATTATTACTGACGTACTGAAGAAATTCTTTTGGTGGCGCTAATCCATATGAATCAAAATAGATAATTTCAATTGGATCAATTGCATACGCTACCCAATGCGTGCCAGGTCCAGAGTTTTTATGAAGACTAATAATGCCAGTTTCATTATTGTTAGGTTGTTTTGGTAATTGATCGCGCATAAAAACTCCTCTAAAGTTTTTATATTTAGTCGCTTAGTTGCATCGAGTAAATCAAAATTTGAGAGTGAAATTATCATCGAACTGTTCATAGTCTTAGACCCTTTCCGTACCACGAAGGCGGGGTTTCCGAAAGTCTTAGACCTTTTTAGTACCACGAGGGCGGTGTTCCTGGAAGTCGTAGACCTTTCCCCTTTTTTAATTCCTTGTTCAGTTGCTTTCTTTAACTCCATTCCAGCAGCAGTTCCAACAGCGCCTAACGCAGCAGCTTTTGCAACAGCTGGGGCTGCAGCGGCTATTAATGCTGGTATAGCTGCCAGAAGTGGAAATATACCACCCGATTTAGCTAAGTCTTTAATAACCGCTGCAGAACGATTAAGTCGTACCCCAGTCTTTGATCGCTTGGCTTTATGAAAGTGATTATACTGACGTTCGGTCAACGATAGCTTATTCAAACCACCCTCGAGTTGTTCTCGATTTAGTGATATTTTTGCCGCACAATTATTTTTTGATTATGATTGTAGTTTTTTAATCTGACCAGGAGTCTGACTCACACTAACGTGATGATATGAAATTGTTAATATTACGAGCGATCTAATTACATATTTAGAAAATATTTTACATATTTTCTACTGGGGCATCAACGACTCTCATTCGTCCACCAACACCTTCGAGTAACATTGATTTATCACTGAGTATAACTGCAATTGCTCTGTAATTTGCAATAACTCCTCTATTCACACGAGCTCGAAAGTTTATGTCAACGACGGACTATCAAAACAAATCCAAATGTTCCAGCAAAAAATAATAAATCGGATACAGCGTTGTAAAATCCCGCTGAGATATTTGTAAACCAGTATCAACATTTTGATCACGCCCCATGAACGACATTAAGCAATGATACGCACGAGCAACACTGTTTTGAAATTTAATAATATATCTTCTGATTGTCCTTGATGTCTATTTATTCTTAGCGAAACCTCAGTAACACCGAGTCTATCAAATGTCATAATACTACTCATTTGTGAATTTTCTCGTGCAGCATCTTGAAATGCAATAAATATGTGTCTTGGTGCAGAGACACCTTTCTGTGATGCTATTTACCATGTAAATAAACCATTAATGTTACTTTGGAAAGCATCTGTGGTCATAGTCAACCATGACAAAGCTGATTTACCACCTTGATCCATGAAATAGAGTAATCGTTGTTCTTCGGTGATCGATGGAGTCATTGTTAGCATCCACAGCGAAAGTTTGGTAAGTATAACTTTACCATGAAATGCCCTAGTTGCAACATCATCAGCTCCTTTGGCGTGCTATATTGCATCATTATCGGTACCTTTTCGTACGAGTACAACAGTATGTTTAGCTCCAAAAATAACCTTTCTAACACTTCTACAAAATCAAAAGATGTGACAATGGAATTGCACATGAAAATCTTTCGTCATCCAGCATTGCTCGACGTGATGCGAATCCCAAGTTAAAATTTTCATTCATCGATAATACTGCAGGGGCATCAGCAGCTCCTCCTGCAGCTCTCACATCACCAATATTTACGTTTCCACTTTCTGGATGATCAGTTGTATCTTTGGCAAACATCATTGATGGACCAGCTGATATTGAATAATCATCGCTGTATCTTGCAAGACCAAGTATTGTGGCGACATCGATGTTTTCATGACAAATCTCAATCTCTCGTCCATCAGTCATATACGCGGCACTTTTGAATAACGCCATAATACTATTATTGACAAAACCTACTTGATCGCCAATTTCGTAATCTGTATTATCTAATTTTAAAAATCTACCTTTGACATCAATAAATGCATCAGCGGGTAAGAAATATCTGCTTGTAACATGAACTTGTAATTCAATTCTTCCACGCTCGTCAGGTACACGTGCATAATAAGAATAATACTGATAATCATGAACAGACTCATCTTTGAGAACTGGTGCGTCCATGTCAAACGCGGGGTCAGATATGCGCTTGAACATCTTTATTATTATCATCTTCGTCTAACACGAAGACCACTTCGGGAAGCAAGACCACTTCCTCCTATCAGATTAGCGGTTATTTTTTTTCTTCTCTGACATTGGGACATCAGCCAACTCCGCTAGTTTTTGATTAGCGGCTTGATTTAATATTTTACTTACTCTTGCGGGCATCATTTCAGTACTAGGCAATTTTACAGGTTGAGGTCGGACGGGTTGTGGTTTGCTTACTAATCGCGGTAGTCTATCTTTGATCCCTGAGAATGCTTTGCTAGCAAGATTACCAACAGCGTCTATACCTTTTCACGCACAACATCAATAGCTTTCATTCCTAGCTGATTTGCAATAGGTATTGCTTTTGGGGCTATTCTTCTAAACAGACCCTGAACAACATCGCCTAGTCCATCACCGTAGGTTGCTCTGTATACCAGAAATCGAGAGTTTATTGTTTATTACTCTGACCATGGTAGGTCCACGTTGAGTACCATGCACGATCATTGTTATTAATAATTGACTTTATCACTAATTGTATATAATCACTGTGACTTAGTCACTGTGGTAGTCATCGGCGATTCCATTAATGAGGGATCGATAGGCATCAATGTCCATATTACCGCCACTAAATAATCGTTTGCAAATATCAGCTGCTTCATTAATGAATTCTGATGCATTATTACCAGCTCGTTTTCATCCGATGAGATTTTCTAGTCGATCGACATCAGCAAGGACATTATTGGGACAAGTAATAAGACCACTTCCTAGACCAATTCCAGTTGCGCCGGGAGCGTCTTGAAATTCTTCTTCTTCCTCTTCACTTGGTTTCTGTGGTGTTGTTTTCTTTGGTGTAGGAGATAGAACTGGTATTCATGATTTTGTTGATCTTGGGTAATCACTTTGTGAATGCTCAAAAAATTTTAGTTCGTGTTGTTGTTCTATTATTTCTTGTCGTTCTTGTTCTCGTTGTTTAACGATTGTTGTTTTAGTACCTGTTGTTGTTCTTGTGGTAATTGCATGAAGGCAATATAAGTATCTTTTGCATGAATATACACAATATATTTTTGATCGCTGTTTCGAGCTTGATCAGCGTCATAGTGTATGCGAAATATGCATTTGTACCAATTATCGCGACTTATAACATCATCAGCATATTCAGGTTTTAAATATTTTTGTTTTCGATTATCATAACCTTTCACAGCACTCGCAACTAATTGTTTTATGTTTTTGGTCTGTTTGGTGTTATCAATGGCATCTTTGGTAAATTTATCCGATATATTAACCCTGACTCGCGTTTGTCCTGGTATTTGTTGAGTATCACCTTCTGCCTGGTCTGCATCATCAGGTATTTTCGGGACTGGCATCACAACAGCTATTTCGGCTGGAATGTTTTCAAGAATTTTGTTTGTTTTCTTAGTTCTTTTTGCTAGTTTTTCAGCTGCTTCAGCGGTTTTCTCTAACACAGATTGAATACCTTTAGTGGTCTCAGTGATAGGTTTAAAAAACTGTTTTGTATCCTCCTCAAATTCAAATCGAGATTCCTGACACGATTGTAGTTGTTGCTTAACAGAATCACGAACAGGTAGATATTTTTTAATTGCACCTAGTCGCTCTCGAGCAAATTTAGCTGAGTATGGTTCTCGAATACTCATTATTGATAATATTTATACTGGCTCTTTAATTCATAGTAGCAGAGAGGCTGAATGACATACTTGTAGTGACCACATCGTGAATAAATCGAGCAAAAATCTGGTCAATTAGAGAAGTTTTCATTATTAAGGCAAAATCGTTTTTTTCTCAGCCTTCGTAGGAACCTTTCAATTTCAAAAATAAGGTCTCAGGCAAAGTTGTTTGTTCAGCCTCTCTGCTGCTGTTTTGTATCCTCCACAAATTCAAATTGAGATTCCTGACGCGACTGTAGTTGTTGCTTAACAGAATCACGAACAGGTAAATATTTTTTAATTGCCTTTAGTAACTCTCGAGCTAATTTAGCTGAATTAGGTTCTCCAATACTCATTATTGATAATATTTATACTGGCTGTTTAATTTGTAGCAGCAGAGAGGCTGAATGACATACGCGTAGTGACCATATTGTGAATAAATCGAGCAAAAATCTGGTCAATTAGAAAAATTTTCATTGTTAAGACAAACGAAGTTTTCATTGTTAAAGCAAACACACTTCTTTTTTCAGCCTTCGTAGGAACCCTTAATTTTCCAAAATAAGGTCTCTAGAAAATTGTAGGGTTCAGCCTCAGCCCTTGAAGGAACCCTTAGATTAAAAAAAAGGTCTCTAAAAATTTGTAGGGTTCAGCCTCTCTTCTGCTTAACGTGAGCAGCTCTATTTTGAAAGTTTTAAAGTGTTCGTAGTAGATACTGAGATTAAACAAAATGAAGTATAATAGTTCATTCTTGAAGGCACAAAAAACCAAATGTTTTATTTGTATCAAAGGAAAAAACTATTTTTGCGATTCGAGCTGATGCGTCTCACCTCCAGATCTATAATCTTGCAAATGTTCGTGGCATATTGGTCTAATGAGAAAGAAGTTTTGAGAATGACAATTAGGTTTCTAACTGACTATGTGAATACAATATTGGTGTCGCGTGCCCTTACGGTATAATTTATAACACCGTAGAAGGCGGACATTTAAAAGCTGAATCACACCGAGCCCGCAGTCAGCAATGCCGATCGGCAAGGAGCATAAAAGATTCAAGTCGAAAGGTTTAACAATTTAATAAAATATCAACGTATTCAACGTTTTTATCAACAAATTTCTCAACCGCAATTTCTTTCCAAACAATGACCAATTCACAGTTGCCAGTTACTATCCTCATATGCAATTAAAGTCTTAAGAGAAAATGGTTCCCTTTGGTGGTGTTTTTTTGTTACTCATCTGTTCGCCTTTCGCCTGTCTTTTGGTACTTCCGGTACACTCGGCTCCGTCCTCTCTGTGTGCTTCCGGAATTCTCCTCTAGGCTTTTTCTAGTACTACCTGGAGACTAAACTGCTTACGTCACAACATACATCCCACGTATTCTCAATAAGTCTTCTTCACTCCGATCCTCGTGTGTCGCCTCTCACTACCACCCGGAAAGCTTCCTATGGAATTAGATGGGACACATGATCTGGTCTTTTTTCTCTAATATCTTGAGAAATTAGACACATTTTCACAGCCCTTTCATTAGATTCATAGCGAATAAATTATCAGGTCAAATCACTCACTCACATCTAATATTCAGTATATGCCTGTTTCATTAATACTTTTTTGTAACAATAATAATATTATCAACGACTTCTGATACATACGTACACATCCCTAATTATTAACTTCTCGTCGATACAGTAAACTTTCATCAACAACAATCAAATACATTTACTACAATACAAAATATAAAAGACACATTAATATATATATATATATATATATATATATATATATATATATATATATATATATATATATATATATATATATATATATATATATATATATTGAAGATTCCATTTCTAGAAAATAAAATATACAAAATAACGTATTGGTATTATTAAACCTAGTTTTGAAAGTGAGACTAATTTGGGCGAAGATAACTTGCTTTAAGAAACCTTCAGTCGCAAAAGTGAGACTATTTCTGGCGAAGATAACTTGCTTCAAGAAACCTTCATTTGCAATCCAAACTTAGAATTTCCCTGAAAGTTCTTCCCGCCGTTTAACGATCACAAACTAGGAATACCGATTAATTCCTTCGACGTCTCACGATATGATCTTATTGACGATCCCACATGTACAAATAGGAAAAATGAACTTAGCCCGAACAAATTGCTTATTGAGACTCCGCCGTAAATTTGAATCTTTCGATTTCCATCGGATACGGTCCGGTCACTTTAAAAACTTCCTTTTGCTCTCGGGTTCCCGGTCATGACATCCCTGGGTGAGTGCAAAATAAAAACGTCTCTGCTTGGTCATAGAATCCCCTTTGGAATTTACCTCGAAGAGATTGTTGCCAAATGGTTACACTATAGACATGTAGTTTCTTTGTCCGGAAACGGGTATATTGTCGAAATGTTGCAGAATACGTATTGACATTCCAGGTGTTTCTATCTACGAATTAACTTTAACAAAATATGTGTATACATGAACCATAAAGCATCAGCTAATGTTCCCCACAAGTTGACAGTTTGCATTGCTTATACGTAACGTTTGAGGTGTTAAGAATTAAGAAAGTTAAGACTGTTCGTGACAAATACAGGTGGAACTGACGTTGTTTAGCTTAACTTATGCAAAACGAATTTTATAATACTAATTTACAGACACCAGCATATCACTGTACATTCCATTGTCTATTCCATTTTTTGTTTCTCCCAATAATTTGAGATTTACGATTACATTAGATAAACAGAAAAAAGATTAATTATTATCAATGGACGACATCTAGACTAAAAAAATAATAAAAGATAAAGTAGTTAGTAGGAGTAAATCTCAGGATAAAAAATAGATTCTAATGCGTTCAGCTTGGATGAACACACAAGACCATGATGTTATCTGAGTTGACAGCCATTCAAAAAAAAAAATAGCGGAATAAATAGTAATATACGAAAAACATATCTTACTTTCTATGCATAGGCCATAATGATAATAATAGAAGTAGCCGGTCTGACACACGCACATTCCGCCAGAAGAATTGCTACATATAAGGTTCACGTGATCTATGCAACCATCTGCAGTGTAACAGGTGTTATTATAATCACGCTCTGGAAAAATAAAACAATATAAAACAAAAGCATACGTTTTGTTTTCTTTCAATCACTGCAACAGCAAAATCGGTATAGCTTGAAAGCTGTTAAGGCGACCATATTCATTCCTACATGAACTATGGTTTAATTATTTAAATTTGAAGGACATTTGTCCCGTATTACTAAGCAATTTTAATATTAAAGCATTAAAGTTATACGATACACCTATTCAGACTCAAAACTGTTTGAATTGAAGATTACATTCCATATCCAACTACCTTTTCTTTTAGGGCAATATTATTAATTATATCAACTGAAAATAAATGTATTATTGCAGGTATTTAAATAAAGAAATTGGAATTCTCAGGGCTGATAAATGCATTAATGTCGTCCAAATAAGATCATCCATGATGTAAACGCTTGTAGTGTACGTATGTTGATATCACTAAACAATGAATAGATGTCATTTTCCAGATTGTTCGAGTTTTTAAAAATTTTTAAAAATAGTAATCAGGAATTGGAAAAACTAAGAATGAGAAGGAATACATTTAAGATTGGTCTTAAGAATATTATGCCTTTTCGTTTTTCTCACTTACATAATTTTGAATTACCACAGCCTTAATCAATATCTAACATTATTAATGATATCTAACTTGTTTCTTGATAAAAGTGATGAATCTGAAAATAAATCACTATTTAAGGAGGAAAGGATAGCTAACATATAAATCTAATATATACCGAGGATAATACCGAGATGTCTTAATATAATTATTTGCAATGCAGAAGTTAATTCAACTATGATGCTCCTACAAGCTATGTAATTTTCTCAATGTCTTAAAAACAAATGAAACAATAGCAAATTAAGTGAGCTATCATTAGCTCAAATCCCAAAACTAATCAAGCGCATATGATTGCTGAAAGGAAAGATAACGAGGTGGAAATGTATTATATCTTTTCTAGTGGGTACTTAAATCGCCATAAGGGTACAAAATGATGAATATACGTGACACTGATTACGCTTTATAATCATGATAAAAAGGTTAATGATAAGTCTGAATCTGCATCTAAAAGTCAAGCCTCCATATTCGTTTAAGATATCTCGTGCATTCTTACAAAAAATCACAAATTTAATTATAACAATACAAGCTGCAATGTTCTTCAAATTGTTTTTTTTTTATACTTAATGTTCAATTACAATTGTTTGCTTTTGTAACTACAAAACTCGGTAAACACTGTGCTTTAATTTTTTGCAAGAGTGTTCAAATATAGTAATTATATCCTGTCTACATAATGTACATTTTACTAGTAGCTTTAGGCAATTTGTCATTTTTCTACACTTTATAAGACAAAATACAAACCTTGGGATAGGTTGACATTTCCAAGGTATTAAAGTTAAAATTCAGTTATAAAAATTTAATATATTTTTATAATATTTCCTCAAATTCCCTTGAGTATCATGTATAGTGTGATTTTATTTGATTATCGTTCCTGTATTTTTAAAATGACTTACTTTTTTCACAATAGCCTTGATATTCATAATGAATTGGGTTGCAAACACACGTCCCAGAACCAATGGTAAAGTTGCATACAAAATTATCACCAACGCATTCCGATATATTTTGACAGGGTCCACCAAGGCCAGACCCTGAAAATAGATAATTCTTGATGCAAACTCTACTATTTATCATCACTTATTCAGGTTGAAACTTCTGATGATATGCATTATCTTTAGCTACTGTAATATGGCAGCATGGACGAAAAAAAAACAATGTAAAAATACATTTTATATTAGTCGGTCTTGCAAATTATTGCGAGTTGGTAAGAACTTTATAAGCGAAAAAAAACACATCAATATGCTCAACTTTATTTCATTCCCAAAAGTCGCTTTGTCACCTTGGTAACTGGCATAAATAGTTATTTTATGCTCGAAATTGGATGAATATAGGAAAATCAAAATAAAAATTTCTTATACAAGCATTCAAATACAAGATATATTAACTTGTCATACAGAATCGCAATAGTTTCGAAACATTCCAGTTTATACATTTGCTGAATGGGGACAGGTTGTTTTGAATAATAATGTTAAAAAATATTCAGGAGAAGGACATTCTCTAAAGGAAAATCCAGCTTGGATGTTGTTTGAATTATTTATTTCCTTCCTGATGTTACAATCTTTGCCATCATAAAATTTTTGGTTAATAGGCTTGTTTTAATTAATTTAATTGGAGTTAGAAAATTAGGCACCTACATAGACCACACACACACACACACACACACACACACACACAAACACACACACATACATATATATATATATATATTCAGAAACATACATACATACATACATACATACATACATACATACATACATACATACATACATACATACATACATACATACATACATACATACATACATACATACATACATACATACATACATACATGCATACATACATATAAATATATATATATATGCATATAAATAGATATACATATATATATATACATACATATACATATACACATACTTATACATATACATATCCTCACATATCCATATATATATATGTATGGATATATATATGTATGGATATATATATATATATATATATATATATATATATATATATATATATATATATATATATATATGTATGGATATATATATATGTATGGATATATATATATATATATATATATATGTATGGATATATATATATATATATATATATATATATATATATATATATATATATATCCACACACACTTTCAGACGTGATAACAATTCGGATGATAATGCTATTATCAAGAAATATAAACGGGCATATTGCATCAATATACATACCATGATGAACCCAGTAACTAAGAAAGAAAGATTTTAATCAGATACGTTTCTTTATCGACTTATATTGATGTTGAAGGACGTATGTATTTGACTTTTTTTCTACACTTAAAATTTCTTTTTCTACCGGTGAGATTTATGGAGAGTTAGATTATCCTAAGTTACAGGCTGCATTTCCTTTCCAGACTAAGACTAGTCTGCTCTATCGTATGTATTTGGAACCAAACTGCATCTAACGTACAAGGGTGTTATTTGCAGTATCATTTGCAAGAAACATAACCAGTTTTATGCAGTTTAAGTAGTATAGGTAAACTTTTGATCTTACAAAATATACATGATAAATGTAATGGAAAGCGAGGTTGATGTTCTTTACAAAGTTTCAAAATGAAAGAGTATGCATTATTATAGTTTTTAAATCTGTGAAGTGTAATAAAAACTTCCAAGCATAATAGACGCGGTCACAAATTCTCCGAAACGCTTGATCGAAGAATTAGGCATATCGTTTAGGAAACACAAGAAAGAGATGATCAGAACTCGTCTTCAAACATATATCAACATGAAACATGTTTATCTGGATTTTAACATAGCAATTTGAGCAGAAAAAGTATCACGTAGAAAGTTACTAAATAAGTTAGGAGAAATATTAATTGTTAATTTGATAAGAACTTTAGCCTTGTCGTTAGAATCTTCAACCTGAATGCTTTCTTTTACCAATGGCAGTCTTTCCTTTTTGGACTTTCCCCATCTGTATTTCAAGGATGTAAACATCATCAGGAATTAAAATTGTATTGCATTTTTCGTTGATGCAAAGAAAGCAGCCAGTCTCGGCGGCAACCGTCAAGCAAGGAAAAATAAAACCCGGCTGCCGTCAAAACGGCGAACCTTTCTAGGTTTTACATTTCGAAATTGTAGCTGACATCGGCTGTAACAGCTATTCTAAGGAGAACAAATTGTACAGCCTTGTGGACTTTTTGGTCTTGACTGGGAACGTACAAATCAGAGAGAATGGTTTTGCCTTGAGGGTCATAAGTTGTCTTACCAGAGGCCATGCAAATTGATTCATTGCATTCTTAGATGAGACTTTGGCTCCCTTTGACGGTAAACTCGATAGTTTATGTTTCAGTATACACAACATTGGCGGAAAATAGTTTTTATCTTCGTCCTTCTTGTGGATTATGCGGTCTTTTCCAACGCCTTTGCTTTTGTAGTGTTGCCAAAAATATAGTTTGACCCAGAGAAGGATAGAGCATTAACTGCTGTGCTAAAGACCAATATTACCGTACACATATTTTGGAAATTTAATAAAGTAATCTTCACCTTAAAATTCTTACGCGGCGTTTAATTAGCACATTTACAAGTTTCTGAGCCCACTTCGAAAATATGGCTATGTCGAGTGAATATAAGTCAAGCCAATTGGTTGCAACCTTGATGGTCCGCTTAAATATTTGGGGTACCCAATGCCAGTCCAGAAAGCACACGCTGTAATAGGCCGCCAACCTGTTGAAGTGAAGCGAAAGTATTAGCGGGAACCTCTGCATGGCAGCGCTTCGCACATGGTGAGTGACATCCTGCCAATTTATATTTTCATCGACGTAACTCTTGTAACATAGTCGATAAATGAAGGGACGATTTCCATTGGGCAGAACATAATTATTTATCTTCATAAAAATTATAATGATTTGTTATTTGATTTTGTGAAATCAATTGAATAAATTTTATAAAAAAAATATAATTCTACCGTTTTCATTTCGTATTAGAGGAATGCAGTGAGTATACTTTTAGATTCAAATTGTACATTAGTTACTTTGTACGTGCCTCTATTTATAAAAGTGTAAAGTAGTTCTCCATACAATTTATAGAGCAAAAAACGCCACTGGGTCTGATCACAAACGAATTTAAATCTATAGATACATGTATATACGGATTGGGAGGAAAGAGTTCAAAGAATAATATTATAACAATTGGATTCACAGTAATATAATGTAAGACGCCGATATTGATAGTTAATATACGTGTGTATATTTGGAGAGAGAGCTATATTTCGCTACTAGCCCATCAAAGCTTTTATGACCGATATCTTGCACTCTATGACTATTGGACCCCTATCACCATAATCATTTACTGATAGTCTTCATTTCGTTTTAGAAGTAGCCTCTGTAAGTAGAATAAAATGTTAATATAAATGAATCTAGATTTAAATAAACTAAAATTGGTTACTCACGTATCTGAACATTACGATTCGGCAAAGTCAAAATAAACTCATGAGAGCATTCAATCCCAGAGTAATTTAGGTGTCAAACAAAACAACGCATCCTTTGCTTTGAATATTAAAATTCTACTCATATCAAATATGCCATTTAAGATAAACGAACACCATGCTGTAGAAAGCTAAAAACCATAGGTCGCCTACCATTGGTAGAATGCTTTGTTTTGATGTTGACGAAGCTATTACGTTGCAGATGGAGAATACCCTGTTCTATAAATAGCTACTTACTCGATGCCGGCAACAAGACTTCATACGTTTAAATAAAACTCAAAAATGGATGGTACGTATTTTCTAAAAATACAAACTAACAATAAAAAGGTAATCAGCATTATAAAGGATTGCAATTATTAAAGCTTGATGTTTTCGAGCATTATTTGCTGGATGATTCGGCAACTGACAATTTATACCACTGGTTGTTCAGGAAAAGCAACACTAGACTATTATATCATTTTATAACTTTTTGTTTTAGGAAAATAAATAGGTCATATAACACCTAATTTGTTTTAGCGATAATACATAATTTCTAATGCTGAGATATATTAGGCGAACTTAGCATGTGTCACCGCATAAATGTAGAGCTCAAAATACTCGTTTAGGAGAACCCAATGATTTAGTTTGTTAACTGAAATAATTGCTCGTGTAAAATTTATTGCGAGATAAGTAGATGAAGTTTCCAGAATACTTCAGAGCATTATCAAGTACAGAACTAGAAACCTTTGCCCCCTGTAATAAATGTATCATACAGAACCTTAACATGCTGACAGTCTTGCGAAATATGCCATACCTTTTCTGCAGTCTGAAGTATAGTTGCTATAACCTGCTTTACATTGACATAAACTTAGTGGACTGCATGCCTCGCTTGTCATAACACAGTCGCTGTTGCCTTTGCATGGAGTTCCAATCGTGTTCTCAACATATGGTACATAGATAACTACCACCTTCAAAGAAAGGGGAGAAAGGACTCATTTATGGCATCAATCTCTTTACACGTTTTAGCTAGGATCGATAGAATGAGATAGAAAGTCTACTCATTATCATGGAGTGAAAAAACTGGTCTGCAATTTTTTTTAATGTGCTTTAGTGTACACAGGCACATGAGTCATTTTCTATTGAAAAGGTATTACCTTAGTACGCCAATCTAACAATTACCTAAAAATGTTGAGTCACGACATATGTTTTTCCCAGAACGATATTTTGGTGAAAAGTAAGTTTTTTTTTCAAGGACGGATTATTTTACAGCATATCTAAAATAGCTGTCTTAGTTTTATATGATTGATATAAATATTTCTTTCAGTAATCCCTTCTACCATTATATCTTTTTTATTCCGTCAGTTACGTTTATTTTTAATACGAAATGATTTTAGTGAGTATAATAGATGTCGTATAGGTCCGTCTTCTCCCAGTTTACCATACTTCTTTAAAATGTTAGTTTTCTGAATTTGTTTTTCAATGATTTAATGATATATACATCTGCGCAAGCAAACAGGGAGGATGTTGCCTCTGAATGAAAATTCACGAAAAGAACCGGAACTGTTCGTCTAGACAGTAAAGTTAAAAATGTAAACAAACCAATATGCTGGGTGAAGGTTTGTTTTGTTACAATTTCTGCTGGCCAATTAATGAAAAACGTATCTTAAAACTAGAAGAGATTGATTTGTGTCACCTTCTGTGTGCTGACAATTTGCAGACATACGGAGAAAAACTATTACTGAAGAAAAGGAACAATTTAGCCTGGTGAATTAAATGATTATTTGTACAATGTTGATATTGAAATTCCTTGTCTTTTAGGTCTCTATTTACGCCTTTCCCTTATAAAAGTGAAATCAAATCAGTTAAATAAAGCAGCGTAAA
This sequence comes from Potamilus streckersoni, assembly GCA_016746295.1. NCBI lineage: Eukaryota > Metazoa > Mollusca > Bivalvia > Unionida > Unionidae > Potamilus > Potamilus streckersoni. The sequence goes on from JAEAOA010001032.1 coordinate 167,810, forward strand.
GTAAGACTCAAGGTTATGTTTTCTGGATGCTGAGATAAGTGTGATATTTGTCTAAGAGAGGAACACATATCAGTGGCTTCCATTGTTTTTTGCTCGTGTAAATAAGCTTTGGTCATTTTCAATCTTAACTGTAGAATGACTTTCAGATTTTTACTGTTAGAAAAATAGCATATAGGCATACAAAATTAATTCCAACTCCTCTTGATGGTGGAGGTGGTGGTAAGGCCACCACAATTGGTGTAACCCACTAAACGCGTACGAAAAAAAAAAATCGACCTTGTCACTACTATTTAAATTATATTAATTTTTCTTACAATTTACTCTGCACTTGACAAAGAGAATCCGACAACCCATAATTCGTCATATAGATGACACGAGAAAAATCAAATATGTTAGAATGTTATAATTCACATCATCCGCGTCTCAAAACTGAGCTGCAAAGAACGGTACTTATTGTCTCAATCTATAACAGCTCGTAATCAATTTGATCATCAACTAATACCTACAAATAGATGGAATAACTTTTACCATGCAAACTTTGCAGTGAAATAAAGTAAGAACAGTTATATGCTTCTTTATAGGGTACATTTCACAAATGTAGAGTTTAGCTTTGCATTTTTTCTTTAAAAACAGGAATGGAATCAGGTTGAAACTTTACAAAAAAACTAAGTTCATACAGGTTGAAGAAATGGCGGAAAATAATGAACGTCTCAAAAACAGTTGATGAATAATTTTATACGCCAGCATTATTATTATTCCCAATAATATTTTACGAACCAAGTCTAGTACAGACCAAATTATGCATTCATTTTATAATATATCAAACTAAAAATGACTGCAACATACCCGATATGCTTAGCCTCCAAAGTTCTATATAACTTATGACTAGAAAAAGATCATTGCATGTTCCCAATCACGTCCTATTACACGAATATGATTCTAGTAATGTCGGTGGATATTAATATTTGTATTTTCCCCTGTAGGTCAAAATGGAAGAAAAGTGGAACTTATTAGGTGTTCTTGAGATTTTAAAGTGATTCCCATTCAAAGTATATACCCAAAATGTCAGTGTCTCTTTGTTTTTAAATATTAATTAGATATTCAATCTCTCTTCGCTTTTTTCCATTTATTTTATTGCTATTCTACCAAATGTGGTTAGGACATGTTTTTGTTCCAAATCTACAAAGACTTCATGTAATGATTCTTGATTGCCGTTTAATGACACCTCGGACACGTTAGGGTTGTCAAATGCCAGGTGATTTAATATCGGACTTTTCAGTCATCGTGTGTCCTGAAACTCTACATATAAGTGTTGCTGTGACGCTTCAAAGCTGTCCGCTATGCGGTTGGACTTTATATTGATCACGATTGTCAAGGCTACGATAACGTGCGCGAGATGATGACCAACACAATCAGGAGAATTATTCTGCCTTAATTCACCAGTTTCGACAGGCCGCCATCCAAGCAGTTTGGATCGATTGTCGGTTAATATCTCTGCTTCATTATATTATTGATCCGTCGCTGCAATTCATGACCGATGGCATGGACGAAGTTTTATTTGGGAGCGCCATTGCGGTTGCATAAATGTCATTTTCCTGTATGCCACGAATGATTCCTTATATTTGTGCAGCTGCCATACATATGCAATAGCATTATCGCGATTTCGCATGATCGGCCTGGCAACACAGTGATCGCATTCAAAAATATGAACTTGATTTCAGCCTCGGTCGTGTTAGCCCTAACCATAGTGATCGTTCTCGACGTTGAGTTTTATTATAAGACGTTGCAAAGTAAACAATACTGTTGTCCATTATTCACCATCGTTAATAACATCGATCGTTTCATACACAAGTGCATGCTACACAGGTGTTTTATATGACCCCGCAGATGTATTCGCTGTGCATAATGTTTTTGTTAAAGATTTCCATGGTTTTGTTGACAAATTCAGTGGACTTGTTGCCGGTGTTAAGGTGAACCAATGAACACTTTGACGTCGGACAGTCCCTGGTAATTGCATTAAAGCGTCGGGCCGGTTTGGACCAACATTGGCCTTGCTAGCGTGAAACTGTGTTTTCAAGGCTGCTTTTCCTTGTGACCAGGCAGACATTAACGTTTATGCATTTGTGCGTGGCCGTTGCTATTTTCCACATCGACCTTCTTCTGATTTAAATATTTGTTGTAGTTTATTGTCGTTATAATTTGCTATGGCTTATAGAGTTCCCGTAAATGCCATGCTGGTTGTATGTGTCTCGTTTTATATTTCTCACGACATCAAAAGACATGAATTTAGGTGCTAGACAATTTACGATGTATTGGTTTTGTCTAATTTTTTGGGTAGACTATATGAGCTGCTTCAATATTTGTTCAAATCCCTTTGTGAGATCTTTGCATTGTTGGTGAATGAGATTGATGTTACCGGCAGATCGACGGATTTGCTGAACATATATACGTATCGCCGTTGTGCAATCGCTTCATCAGCAAGAAGCTGCTAAATAGCCTGGAAGTCTCATATGGCTCACCCGATGGCTAATAACCGTAACGATGAAAGGCGAGAGATTTGAGGGTGGTACGATATTGCCATGAAATCGAATAATTATAGTAGTTGTATTGTATGAATTAAAAATGCACCAGCGCGATCGATAAATTAGTGAGCGCAGCACGCAGTAATAGAAGGCGTCGCTCTCACATGGTTATGACAAATGGAAAAATGGCAGTTCTATTCGCCTGCACCAGAAAATATTCCACGTGGGTGGAATGAAGTCAGAACTGAAAATGAAGTTTATCAGAAGGATAAGTGGGCTTTACCACACGAGGTACGTGGACGTATCACATCCACACGCAATAGCAAATATGTGTTGACCATCCTCTATGTCACCATCCGTTAAAAAGATATTTGTTTATATCCCATAGAATGTAGGGTCTAGATGTAGACATTGTTTGACGAAGACTCACCAATGTTTATTCTCAAGAAAAGTATGATTCATTTCGATGAATCCTGAAGTTTTTAAATTTGACAAATGTATTTGATTAACACTATAAAACCACTTTTATTCATAATGTTTAAAACAACACAACACTTTACCGAACCCTAATAATAGCTCTACATGCAGCTGTGCACCTGGCTGTCAACGTCTTTAGATATGCACTTGGTATAGTTATCATGCATTATGTATTTTCTAAATCAATGTGTTGTATGTTTTATATACAATATAATTTTATGCTGAATATTTCAAGCAGTTTAATTTGTTTATTTATAATGTTAGATAACATATATGAACTGACAGTAGCATTGTGTAATGTTTTAGGTGTCAGTGATGTCCCATGTTGAACAGAGTAAAATATTTAAGAGGAAATTAAGATAAAACTGTCATAACGAAAGGATTTTGTAACAATGAAGATGAGGCGACGGTCTTTACTGGCACGGAAGTGCCATATTACATCAGCGGCATGTGTAGTGAGTCTTTCTCTAAGTAACGTGGGTTCCAGTTTGGATAAAAATGTAACTAGTTAGAGTGTGATGACTGAAGTGGAAGTTTGTTTGCATTTTAAATCACATGGATTATTATAATATACGTTCCACGTGATGAGTATGTCTCTTTCAAACATGTTAGTTTTTTCTTTGGATAGAAACCTTGATTGTTTTTTCTTTCGAACTGGAAACTGTGAGTGTGTTTGTAATATAAGTGAAATAAATTATTTTGGTTTTTTTAAATAATAAAACTAACTTCCTTACCTCCATTAATTACCCCGTCACCTTCCAAATAAAGTTAAAATTTCCACACAATTCTATCATATCGCCATCCCTCTCCATATTTTTATTTTGATAATTAATTTACTAACCTCATAATCCCTGTATATCAATGCCCATTTATGTATCACACACCACGTAGTTGTCTAATATCTAGCACCCAGTTTTACAATATCCATCTGCAAATTATCTATCATCCACACTAGGCTATCTAATATACACCAGCAAGTTATCTACTCTCCAACTCTGTTATCTACTGACCAGAATCCTTTTATCTACTAGCTATCCAACGTTCAGCGATCTCATATTCAACGACACTTTCAGGCCTCTGTGATATGCAATCCACCAACCATCAATCTACCACCAGTACCAGTTATCTGCTTTCCAGAGCTAAGGGGTCTAATATCAACACCCACTGATCTAATACCCAACAACTGCTACTCATAATCCAAATATCTGCTTTCGACAATTTAGTACACATAAAATATCACAATTTTATCTTTACTTTACCTTAATTATGACTTTATCCCTTGCTCTTTCACTCCTCACATACATACGCTATTGCACAAAAGATGAGAAGATGCACTAATGTGAATACCGTTCTCTTTTTCTTAGTTTCTGCCTCTACATCTCTTTTGATAAACATACATACATACATACATACATACATACATACATACATACATACATACATACATACATACATACATACATACATACATACGCATGCACGCACGCACGCACCCACGCACACACACACACACACACACACACATACATACATACATACATACATACATACATACATACATACATACATACATACATACATACATACATACATACATACATATAAACGCGCGCGGGCACATACCCATTAGAAGTCATACACAGATTGCACGTCAATATTTTGGTTCGACGAATGACAGCTTCTCGCAAAAGTTCATAATAAAAAACTATAAACGTGTTCTGATAATGACTATACTTTGTTTCCTGCTATTCTGAACCCAGCGATTTACTAGGAAACGATTAGTCCTATACTTTCGACCTAAGCAAATATTATCCATCAACCAGTCAGGTACCATCAACACCTTGTTATCTAGACGAGGCCAGTAAGTAGGTCCTTGTTTGTTCAAGTATCGTGTTTGTTTAATAATTGTTTGGCGTCTCGGACAAGTATCTAGTGCAAACAGTTCGCCTTTTGGTTGGATTTCCCCATAAAATTTATCTCAAAATTAGATCAGTAATTCCGCTTGTAGGTTGATGGCTTTAGTGTCAATAATTCCCATTTTTATCAACTTGTTCTACTATGTGTGAATCATACCTTTTACTGGGTGTAATTCTTTAAGCCAATAATGCAACTTTAGTTTACACTGTTTTGATCAAATCTTATACAGTGTTTAATGTACACATCGCTATTTCTTCTAATACAATATTGCATGCGATGTTACATACAGTGCTACGTACAGAAATACTACGTTTACCCCTAAAAGTATCGCATAGGTTCTGATATTTATATAAAAACATAGTCATGGAATTTTAGATACAATCATCTCATCTCATTATGTAGGTTACCTGATGTATGTTCTAGCTCAAGGTTTTCATCCAGCTCAATAGTTATGTCCATTTCGCTTTCACAAATGTCCTGGTAATTGCAGATTACAGATGTAGATGCAGAGAGAGAGAGAGAGAGAGAGAGAGAGAGAGAGAGAGAGAGAGAGAGAGAGAGAGAGAGAGAGAGAGAGAGAGAGAGAGAGAGAGAGAGAGAGAGAGATTTATTGGTCGACTTGTCTGTTGTCTTACCTACCAATCGACACAGCTTGAGAGAAAGGCGGAGAGAAATACAACTGCCCTCGGACATTTTGATATTAAACAAAAATGTTTCAGCTCAATATTAATAGGTTTTATAAAATAGGAAAAAGGAACTAATATAAACCAAGCATGAAATAAATTACCGTGTCTTCCTCTTAAACAAAAAATGTACTGTATTATCTCCTAACAAGCTGTTACAACCTTGTATCATTGGTATTGTGAATACTGTATTCAAATTACGTTAATCATAAACACCTAACAGTTACGAATTTGGATGTTCTTATAGCTTAATTGTCGCTTTATACTCTCCCTTATGCATGAGAGAGATAGAGGATCACGACTAATGTTTTGGCATTATTTAATTCCTTTAGAAGACTGGGATTGTTAATATTTGTATCAGTATTTTAATATATCGCTAATAATTCAACTTGGAAATTCATGATAAATGTAAAACAAATATACAACGCTTTCTGTTGAAACAATATTTATATAAATGCGCAAAGAAAGGATCACAAATTATTATGACAACAATATTGGTATAACAAATTGCTTTAAACAAACGCATTATAAATATATATATATATATATATATATATATATATATATATATATATATATATATATATATATATATATATATGGCGATAATTAAAAAAGTGCACAGTACGTCAGCTCCAAAGTTCCAAGTTTCAATAAACCCTTTAAAATGTCTGTTAATGCAAGGCATGCAAAGGTTTGTGACGTATCAATTCAGGAGGACAAAATGGTATGGTATATCCAGTGTGTTACTTTTCTAAAGAAAATTAAATGAGCACAGATTATATTCCACTATCGAGAAGGAGTGTTTAACTTTTTTTTTTGGCTTGACAACACTTTGAAGTGTATATTAACTCTGCTCCTTCTCCAAATAATGTGTACAGTGATTACAACCAGCTACATTCATCAGCAAAATAAAAATAAAATAAATCAAAGATTTTTATGATGTAGCTTAATGTTGCAAGAATAAAACATCGATATTCGTCACATTAGGTAAATAGAAAAATAAATCGCCGAAGCGCTTACATGTGTATAGGAGTTTTACATTTCTGTATGTTAAACACATTATTGTATAATCATCATTCTTCTCTGTAATTTCATTATTAGTATCAATTGTGTATTTGACTAATATAAAGAGATGAAGCTTTGTTGCATACATTTTTATTACCTTTTGAGGGGAGTTGTTATTAATATTTATATTTTTAGTAATTTCTGTTGCATGATAATATATAATTTTTTTAATTGTTATTCATGGTTTTTAAATGTGTACATTATCATTTGTATAAATTGTGTATATAACCTGACTCTGAAAACAATTACATAGGATCTTCACTGAGGTAAGTGTTGACAATTACTAATTATTAATAATAAAACTTAATGGCGCCATTAGCATCATTCTCATTAGCTGATGGGATTTCCATGTTTCGGAAATATATTAAGTAACTTCCCAATGGTTCGGATGGGTTTAGTGAATAGGTAACGTGAACGTAAAATGAGTAGTGTATTCTTTCACTTGGGATCTATCGCTGAATTATAGTCAGTATAGACGGTACATATAAGGAGAGAATTAAGTAATCAAATTCCTTCAGAGTTTGGAGTCATTCTTACTTCGTGTGTTCCTGTGCTTAGATAGTAGACGTGTTTGATGTTGTGCTTAGATATGATGCAAGTGGAAAAACATTTGTTTCAAATGTTCATTAGGGGGTCCCGAGTGGCCGAGTGGTCTTAAGCGCTGTCCGTTACGGATCACTGCCATCTCACCTCTGTCTGCGTGGGTTCGAGTCTAGGATTCGGCGAATGTGGATATGTGAGAAAGCTTGCCAGTAGCTTCTCGTGGGTTGGTGGTTCTTTCTGGTGATTTCCCGTTTTCTTCCTCCACCATTAATACTGGCCGCCATGAATAGCCTATCGTGTGCTGAAAAATTGAGTTAAGCTCAACAGCAACAACAATCAAGTGTTCATTAGAAATAAAAAGTGCTTAATTTGGACTATACTATTATCGTTGAATTGGGAAAAATTATTAGAAGGAATTCTGGACAACGCTATCTTAACGATATCACAGTTCTTAGAAGGCTGGTACATTTCTTGGCTTGAAATTGATAAGGAACTTATAATTTACTTCGGACATGCATGGACCTTTCTCATGATTACATTTAGATTCACCTCTCAATACATAAGTTCCCCTAACATTACCATTTTTTACTTTTATAATTAAATTGGTCATTAAGTTTTACAAAACTTGCTGGTTTTGCTTCTTTCTTTTATAGTGTGACCATAGAGCAGAAATATATATATATATATATATATATATATATATATATATATATATATATATATATATATATATATATATATGTATATATATATATATGTGTGTGTGTGTGTGTTTATGTGTGTGTGTGTGTATTTGCCTACTGCCTCGTCTCATGTGTAGTCCTATTTTTCAATGAAATGAAATGTTAGAATAATTTATAAGCAAAACACAACACAGACAGTTCGTATGAAGTTTTCATTATATATAGATTAGGATTACACAATACAGTTCGTATGAAGTTTTCATTATATATAGATTAGGATTACACAATACAGTTCCTCCGAGTTGTTGATTTGATAAAGATGTGCGTATGCTTGTGCTTATTGAATTTCAAATTGAAGGACATATTTTGATTAACAATTACGTTTCGTAACAAGTCATTTATTTTACGTGTTCAATAGTGTATGAATACACATGTAAAACTGCTGCAATGTGATAAATACTGTACCGTCAATATCAAGGTGTGAATCATCCTTGCGAAAACTCTTGTAATACAATCCGAGATCTTATTAATATCTTGATTTGGCTGAAGTGTTCTCTCACCACCAATGGACAGCTGAGTGTCAGTGCTAAACTTTAACTTTTGTCTAAATTGTGAAATGTATGAGTTCTGTTTCCGAAAGCGTCCTTAGAATTATTAAGCTCGATTAGTTCTAGCTTCTGGTTAACTGGCATTTGAATAAAGTAGGCGTAGCTATACTGGACGGTGCCGAGGGCGTGCGCTTCTATATCAGCTTCAAAGAGCAAGTCACACATCTATCTGTAAACTTAAAGTGATACAGTAGTAAACCAGTTTTCATTCTTCCTAGTCGAAGCAAGAAACCTAGTACTTGCGAAGTGTAGATAATAATGCTAATAATGTGGACTTGGTGCACCGTCTAATCATTAGAAGCTCAAAGCGCTTTACAATATTAGATAACACATATACAACGACAATATTTGTAAAAGCAAACATTATCAAATTATACAAGAAATGCATGGTGAAGATAATTAAGGATCCTTTAGTATTATAATCAAAATATTGAGGTTTAAGAGCACTCTTGAATAAGATCACTGTCCTTGTGTATAAGATCTACGGAAAAAATTCCTTCCACGTAGCTCGGCCTGTGTAGGCAAATGAACAAGTCTGTATGACTTCGTTTGAACAGTCCGAACAATGAGACTCTGAGTGTCGGAAGAGGATTTTAATTTTATAGATCGATTGGAAACATGGGTTATGTCAGACAGGTGTATCGGACTGGAGTTTTTCAATGAAATGTATGATAGTGAAAGATTTTGTTTTTGATTCTGGATATAACAGGAAGCAAGTAAAGGTTACCGAATAGAGTGTGCTCAGTTCATCATGCTCAATGATGATCCAAGCAGTCGTATTGTATTTTTAACATTGTGATACTGAGACGAACTAGAAAGAAGTGAATAATAATATCCCCATTCCTGAATGAAATAAAGAACACAGAGGTGTTTTAGTGGCATCAACAGAAAGAAAACTGTGAATGAGGCTGATGCGTCTCATCTCCAGATATATAGCCTTGTATCGTTTTCATTCCATGTTGGTGTATTGAGAACGTTCTCTCAAGAATGCTACCTAAGTTTCGTACTGAATGTGCCAATTTGATGTTGGTATTGTTGAAATGTATTATGTGAAGTAAAGGATGTGAATCATAAAGTCGTGTTCAGAATGGATTAGCTTTATATTCATTCAGCTACAGCTTGTTACGTGTCATCCAACACGTAACATCGGAAATGCTCCTTTCAACGCTTTGGATGGTAGCCTCAACTTCAGTTTCTCAGCAAGATTTGTATATTTATGTGATGTAAGTGCATTGGTGGGATGTAGAATCGAACTATGACACTTTATAGCTCCGAAAGGCAGTTTCAGACCTATAGGGATAGCGCATGCGGAGTGTACATTGCTATAAAGACTATTTGAATTCAGATGAGATAAAATTGAGATAAAACAACCTTTTCTGATGCTATTTAAATGAATTAGAGGTCAGAAATAGGTAGGCAGGTTTTATAAATCGTTAGAGTCAAGTGTCGGTTTCTTCAACGAAGGCTTTACAAAGGCATGCAGGTTGGGTAATGTTTAACATTACAGTGTATAATAGATATTCGATATAATCACTTGAAGTTGTTGACTTAATAATGTCAGAAACTATTCAAATGTATCATTTATGCATTTGGTATACAGTTAGCATTGTTACAAGCCAGTGGTCTTTGCTTGACAGTGCGGTGTCAAAAGCCTGGCGCGATTCCCGCTAGAAGTCATAAGTTTACCCCAAAATTCCAAGATATATTCTATTCAACTTCAGTTATAAGTTAGAAAGCCCGACGTGTCCATTCTATACATAAATTTTACTCTAATCGATGCAAGACCACGTTATTCACAACTTGCCAAATATCTATCAATTGCACATCTGCATAGTTTTAGCTTCGTCATCTTTATGTACCGTCAGCAGTTCAGGCCGTAGAACCTCTACAACTATCTCCTAACACGGAACTATTTTAACTACGCCACCTTAGGTCAGTGAGTCTATGGTTTCAATACACATCATGCCAATACAACTGCCTCACATTTGCCACCATTGCGACATCTGCCGAGTCCTTTTTTGTTTATTCTATTGTGTAATTTACCGGTTTTCTACCGTAAATACTGCCACTGCAGTCACAACACCAACGTAAACGACTTGATTTTATTAAGGACTACATTATTGCAGGGACGGTCATGCGGCTTGAATCTGAATTCGCTACTCGTTGAGCATGCCATCATGGAACTTCACTAACACTTTCTCTCCGTGACGTTTGCTCCTAGTAATTGGTTAATTATTTCAGGCTAGGGAATATTTGACATTGCACCGATTTCTAATAATCAAACAATTAATCACACAAACCTAAGAATTGCTTAAAACTGGGCGCTATAACCAAATGCTTATCTCCTACATTTTATTACAGTATAAATTATGAAATTACTAAATAAAAGCAATTGTGAGATATCGTAGATTCCAGGAGACTAGCTAACAAACTACATTAAAGTAATAGGGCTTGCCGGTGCACCTCTGATAACCAACGTGATCAATCCCCCAGGGCCCAATATGTCGGATTCAATAAGATATTTTGCTTCTGCAACTAATTGTTCGTGGATGCATAACTATCTACTTTCTCAGTTAACCTCTGTTGGGATTTAACGTATCGTGGGCCCTTTTACAAACAAGAGCAAACAGAGATCCATCTTCCCTCCTAATGTAAACTAGGTAGGGCTGTTGGAAGAGAACGGAAAAATGAGCTCCATAATCTATATTCGTCTATCCTGGATCTAACTATCAAATAAGTTCTCTGCCTTCACCATCTACGTTTCTATGAGACGACAAACGTTCTATTTACAGACAAGTTTCAGCTACATCCAATAATGTTTGTGTTGATAGCTGTGCAGACTGCAAATTTCACCGAAATAATACGTACTAAGCAATAAAAAAAGTTAGTGTCAGGTCTAGATTCTTAAAAGGTGCTGTTACAATATCTATCTATCTATCTATCTATCTATCTATCTATCTATCTATCTATCTATCTATCTATCTATCTATCTATCTATCTATCTATCTATCTATCTATCTATCTATCTATCTATCTATCTATCTATCTATCTATCTATCATTTTACAAATGATAAGGAGGATAACATCTTCAAGATAGGAGTAACAATCAAGTAGTACTATAAGCCTTTGTCCAGGATCACTTTGCTCATTTTTATTTGTCAACAAATATTCTTCTTTTCGTACTCGATTTCTTTAGTATCTCAAGACAAATATATGCATGTTTATCTGGTTATAAATAAATTGCATATATATATATATATATATATATATATATATATATATATATATATATATATATATATATATATATATATAAGATATTTATTGGTCCTAGAAAATTAAATTGTATTACTGTATGACGAGTACAGGTTGGCACGTACGTCTATATGTCTTTAATAAAATTTAGTCATTTGTTTCAACTATTGAATTTTGCGACTAGGAAGTGAAATCCCAATCCTGATATCGATTAAAAATTTATAGCATTAGCAACTGACTCAAAATGCACATTCTGTATAATAGTCAAGTTTGTAAACCAATGGTTAGCCATTCAAAGCAACATTCTGCCTAAATTATTTTGCACATATATCTGGGTGAACATTAGTATCTAAAGCAAGCTGCAGTTAAAGCGAATACAAAATACCTACTCAAAAAAAGAAAGCGCGCAATAAATAAAAAGTTGCGAAAACCAAAGTAAAATTATACGTCCAGCACATTCTAGAATATTACATAAAATCTCTTGCATTCAACACAAAGGAAACTAATTTCTACTTACGCATGATAAAGTATGACAGATGATCTCGTATATGCAAACGTAATTGAAATAAATTACATTATTGTTGATAAACAAACCCCTTGCACATAATACAAGCAGAGTCCTCTCAACGGTTCTGTGTAAAGCATGTTTTTTATTCACTTTGAAACGCATTGGCTAGGATTTGAAAGAATATGATGGACTTTGCTTTCGAACACATAATTCTTAGGTTACTGAATAAAAAGGAAAATTTGTTCTGAACAAATCTCTTTACATAATACTTCCTGATAGGGTATAATGTTTACAAAATCTGTACATCAGAGATCTGTGTTATTGAGAGTCGCATATACTTAATTAAAATAAACATATTTCCCGAAAATAAAGCTCCGCACATCTTTATATACCCGCACTTAAATTTACTTGATACAAATATCACAAAGAACGCAATCTATCCAAACATCATATATTTTATTACTTCCGTTATCTTTACCTGATAGATGATGAATGAAAGCTGTGATGATAGCTCTCAGACTTTGATTAGTTGATGAAGAACAAACAATGAAAACTAATTGGAGATAAACCACATAATCTAATTGGCTGACAGTAAGTAACAATTTAAATCCCTTTCAGAAAATAAGAGAAAGATATACCAAAACACTAGCAGCAGGGACGGTGAACCCTACAACTTTCTGCTCGAGCCTTTACCCATAAAAAGGTTCCTGCAACTGGCTGAAAAATAGGTCAATAGCGCTAAACCAAAGTCTCTATTTCCATATGGTTAAGAACCGGTAATAAACCGCGTAAATCGTTTAGCTTAGCCCAGTTTTGTTATCCTATTATTGACGTATTTTTTCAAGATTTCGATTACTTGCAAAGCGACTCAATTTTTGTCCTTCACCCTTCCCGCTGCTCTGGATTAACCAAAAATTTTATCCAGACGTATACGATATCTGTATCTTGGGTTATGTAGATTTATTGTTATAAAATCCGAATGCAACAGCTTTGGCTTTTGAAAATAAATTTTTAAATTTAATCATGTCCATATCCCCTGAACACCAGGTATAATATATATTCTGTAGAGTATAATTATGTACTCCATTAAATACAACTATAATACTACAGTTATCTCTAATCACCTTAGGTATTTGTGTGAATCGTTGTGTAACATAAATGACGTTCGTTACCTCGAGAAAATATTCTAGCTGGATTAGATTGTTTGTCCAACATCATCATATACTACGAAAATATTAATGAATATATCTAAGTCATCTACAGATGGGGCTTCATCTATATCTGTGATAAAATCAACAATGTCGTCGCGGTCTTTATTAATTGATTTCGCTTTCTCGTTAAAATCTTTAAGTATCTTCGTAATAATGCTGATCATCTACAGACGGTGCTATTAAATATAGTTTGCTCCATCTCAACCATCTCATTATTACATTCAGAAATAATTGTGTTTTACCTGATCCAGATCGACCTATTATAATCATTCTTATCAAATTTGGTAATGCTGGAAGGTGCTTCACTAGTTCCTGTTTTCGTGTCGCCGAAAAGTAAATTATTGTATCCATATTATTAATAACATGAGTTTATATTGTGATCGATGTAGATCATCTACGCCCACCACTGGATTGACAACGATAAAAACGAAAAATAAACCACGTTTATTAACAGGTAAATACGTGAAATGTGGTACACAAAAATATAAATTTATCTCCATGTCTGATTCAGGACAAAGACAGGTGGAAATATTGCTGCTTCTTTAGGGAAGTTACCTGGATTACCATGGGCTAAATATGTTGGTGAGAAAAATCTTCCTGGATATAATTACTGAGGTCCTAGAACTAGACTTGATATCCGACTTGATGATCAAGACCACCCAAGACCAGGAGCGCATCCAGTAAAAAGATTGATCAAGCATGTCATGTTCACGACGTTGCTTATAAAAGTAAAGATTTGCAGCAGCAGCATCTTGCAAATGTGAAAGTGATTCATGCATTAAATTCTATACCTTATAAATCTGACGAATACGAAACTTTACACCGCGATTTAATCGCGTCGACGTACTTTGAAAAAATATAATAAAAAATGTCATCAACATTATTATTAAACTCTCGTCAATCTGATAAAGATAGCGCAAATTTTTCAGTAAGGTTTGTTTTCCGCCAATAGAACTAGATCGTGAAAACCAATATGAAATTTAAATAATTTCATGTGCTTGTTGGCATGTTATGGCAAATGTAAAAACTGGATTAAATGCCGATCTTAGAATTAATAGTGGCAATCAAAATTCTCCACTATATTTAAAATGGACATTGATTAAAATTCCACAAGTAGCTATATAATAAATGATATAAATAAAACGATAAAAGTACTTATAGCAAAAAATGGTGGTAATGCAGACGATTATAAGTTTCTTTCCAAGACGTATTGCACCACTGATTTGATTTGATTATGCCATATATCAATCTTATAATGAAGATCCCAGAACGACTGACGGCCAATTTTCAGTAAATATAACTGACGTAAACACAATATTAGTAAATTTCTCTATTCCATCTTGATCTTAATGAGCTAAAGGCAGCAAAGGGCAAACTATATACAGTTTTTTCCAGAAGTTCCACAAGAATTTTTATTGAAAATTCTGCGCGTCATATTATTTATTATCCGTTAAATGTTGAACATCAAGCAACAGAAGTAAATATGCAATTGACAGATCAATCTGGAAGACAGTTAGATTTAGATTTAATACTAGAGACGAAGACGTATTTCTACTGCCGCATAAAACAATATTATAAGTTCGTGGCCGGATTATGACAGTAGCTGTTACACCTGCCGAAATTGCAGCCAATGCACAAGTAACTCTTATAAAATATGGTTGGTGTTTATTTAGAAGTGATTGATATCAGCTGGCCAATAAAACTCTCGAATATATTTTAAATCACTTACAAGTTACAAGTACAATCTTAAACACTTTTTTGTCTTCCGATGATTACTTCAAATCAACTGCAACTAATATGACGTGATTTAAAGATACTGGAAATCCGGGTACGGGTATTGTTGCATCAGTTGAAATTTTATCATCATGAACACCTACTGTAACTGCCAGAGCTGATACTGTTGCAAGTGTAAGATATTTTCTTATTGCTAATGCTGTTGAGCTAGGTATAAACGCACCAGCTTCAGACGCTGATGCAAACGCTACAAGAGTCTCACTTACTGCAGCTTGTAATAATTTTAGTATAACCGCACCAGGAGCAGGTGTTGATAGAGCTGCAATGCTGGATCATGTTAATAACGTAATTGTTCATAACAAAAGAAATATATGCTGCAATGAAGGTTATGCTAAGCAAAGTGAACTTTCAGCAGAATTGCGTCGAATTACAATGATGCTGCTACTAAGTATAATATTTGTTTTTTTTTCAGGGACTGTAATATTGTATTTCGTGGAGTCAAGCATAATCTTATCTTAGATTGAAGAGAACAAAATGATTGCTTGCTCAGATCTAACGGCGTTGATGTACAATTTTTTTTATAAACAAACTTGCGTTGTGGATGCCACGAATAACTAAGTGATTCACTAAAATGTTGGAGTTAGATAGTATGCTGGAAAAACGCGCCAATAAAATTCATTTTCAGCAGCATAAAATATATCAAACAGCAGTTCCGAATACCAGAGACTACACATGGAGAGTTGCAACACCAACTGAACAACTACCACGTTAATTATTTGTTGTATTTCAGAGACAAGATCGACGTATAAATTTAGAACAAAATAATGAAGTATTTGATAGCGCTAATATTAGACGTATATATGCTAGAATAAATTCAAAGCAGTATCCAGAGCGAGCGATAGAATGTAATTTTTCAGATGATGAGAATAAAACTATTACTGGACCGTACATGTATTTACTCGACTCAATGCAAACATATTAAGATGCTGGAGATGGAACTCAGATATCATTAGAGGAATTTTGTAAACTTTATCCCATATTTAATTTTGATGTTAGTAAACAGAGCGAGCAATCTGTAGACAGCACAGCTGATTTGGAAATTACTTCGACACCAGGAGCAGCTCCAGCTGTACCATTTTATTTATATGCATTAGTTATAAACGATAGATTTGTTACAATCGACTCTGTCGGAGGTAAAATGTCAGCACAGGTTTCATCTATATCTTTAATATAATTGCCAAATATATTGTAAAGAAATACATTTAACTGATGGAAAAGTTATCAAATTAGCAGCTGCTGTTGCAACACAGAGGCAGATTTCATTTAAAATCAACCCTAACGCTTTGGGTACTTTAACAAAATTGTTGTTAACTAAAAATCAAGTAAATAAATACGATCGAAAAAGAACTTTTCTTTCAAATTTAAGTGCTGAATAAATAACTGCGATGTTAAAACAAGTTTTTGTTTTCGATCCAGCACTATCTGAAATAGCCAAAATATTACTACCTACAATTTTACCAGTGTTAGGTACATTAGGGATAGCAACAGCGTCTGGAACAGTATCTGGAGCATCGGAAAAGGCAGTTAATTGCAATAGTATTAGTGTTCGTGTTGTGTGAAGATCGATAGCAATTTTTGTCTAAACATTAGATTTAATGTCTAAACGAAAAGGGTGCGATAAAAGACAACTACGAAAAAATAACACGAAAGCGACAAGGTGGATTTCTTCCAATAGCCCCATCACTAGCAGGATTAGCTGCAAGTCTATTGCCAGGTCTCTTAGGACGAGGACTAAAGGTGTCAGGAACAAGGAGATAAAGACGCGGCCGACAAAAATCTCATACGTTAAGAAATTTTGATATAATTAATAAACTAAAAAAAGTATTAAAAAATTCACAGAGTTTATTACAAAGATGAATTTAAATAAATTCGTCGTCATGTTCGTGCGTTATTAATATACAAGATTTTTAGCGAAGGATCTGATACACATTGGGTAGCTGTTTATGATAACAATTATTTCGACTCGTTTGGAATTCCACCAAGTGACGCGGAAAAACGATATATGAGTAAAACAAAATAACAAATAATTCTTCTATTCCAATCCAGCTAGTTGGAACTTCCGCTTGTGGATATGATTGCAAAATGTAAATTAAGCAGATGAACACAAATCCTGATGTTTTTAAAGTTTGTTTTGCAATTTGACAAACAACCCTCCCACGCTAATGATGAGATTGCAATTAATATTTGTAATACTTGCAATTAATTTTGTCCAAACTTACTAATTTACGATCTCAATATATTTTCTTAAGTGTAAAACTAAAACAGAAAAAAGTACGAAAAATACAGAAAAATCCCAAAGGATAATTGAATGATGAAAAGTATTTGTGCAATCTGTGAAAAAAGAAAAAGTATGTTTCTGCCAGCAGTAGCAAAGGTATCCGGATCTGGCTGTCCTGACGTTGTTTAGGTAGACGACCGAAACAATATTTTTTTTTGAAAATGTTTTTAAAATATTCAGTAATAAATCTCATTTTTTAGGGTAAAACCTCCAGCACTTTTCAGTATAAAATTGATCATTGTTAGCATTTATTATACAAAATTATGATTTTTTTTGTCGCTTATTGCTTGATCTTGCTCGATCTTGCTTAATTTTGTATAAAAAATACTAAAAATTGATCAATGTTATACTGCAAAGTGCTGGGAGTTTGACCCTCACAAAGACGAGAAATTTGACTAAAAATTTCGCTAAAAGCAGGCAAAAAACGTCAAAATTTAACTAAAAAAAACAAGTAAATTTCTGAAAATAATTGTCAGTTATATATAAATAATGACATTCAACTGCGATTGCAATAGAGATTTATGTCTAGAACAATAAAAAATTGCTACATATTGCCAGAAATGTAACAACAGAGAAATAATTGCCATGGGATGAGATATGCATAGATTAATTGGCAAAATGCCGAAAACAAAAGGTGGTTGGATATTGCCAGGTCATAAATATACTGGACGTTATGATCCTCTTGATGAAAAACTCGACGAAAATGATCATCCGCTGCCAGGACAAGAAACTTACAATCAGATTGACACAATAGCAATGTGTGGTGATATCTGCTACAGAGATATTAAACTTTCTGTCAGCGAGCAAAATAAGCACAGCTGTGATAAAATAATGATAGGCGAACTTCGTGAAATGAAACCTGTAAATATGCGAGAACGTGTTTACCGAAGGCTGGTCCAGGGTTTTATTGGAGTAAAATATAAACTTGGACTCGGTTGAGATTTATATGATGACCTGGCAGCTAAATTACACAAACCCAAAAAAATGCTTCCGTGACGGAAAGTTGTCGCAAATGCAGTTGATGACGTCTGGGCGTTAGATTTAGTTGATATGTCAAATCAAGCTCAATTTAACGACAATAAGAGATATCTTTTTAATGATGTCGAAGTCTTTCGTAAATACACATTTAGTATACCAGTTTTGGATAAAACAGGAAACTCATTGACTGATGCGCTAAAACAAATAATAACAACTACAGAAAGAAAACCAAATAGAATCTGGACTGATAATAGAGCAGAGTTTCTTAATAAAAGTTTGAGCAGTTTTTAGAACAAAATAACATTAAAAAATACGTTACTGGAAATGAGAGAAAACGCGTTATTGTCGAGCGGTTTAATCACACGCTCAGCGAAGTATATTACCAAATATAAGTATCTGACACCTAAAAATACGAATAAATATATTGATAATTTACATACAATTGTTGACAAATACAATAACATGAAACACCAAACCTTTTAAATGTCGCCAAACGACGCGATTGCAAATCCAATACTAGCTAATGAAAACATGTAACGCAGTCACAAATATAAAGATGGCGATAAAGTTAGAATTTCTTTGACAAAGAAAAATTGCTAAATATTATGCTCATAATTGGAGTGGAGAGAAATTTGTTGTTGATGAGGTACTTTGAATAATACCCGTTACATACTCATTGAAAGACTTATTAGGTGAGCCTGTATCTGGCAGTTTTTACGAACGAAAACTACAAAAAAAAATACAATAAATGTATTTGCTATTGAAAAAGTTTTTAAAAAGAGCGGCAACAAAAGTTTAGTCAAATAGCGTGGATATAGCGATAAATTAAATATTTGGGCATCAACTCTATCGATTTAATCAACTGTTGTTACATCGAATGAATAATATTATTAATAAATTTGTTCGTATTATCTTAGTATTGACCTAGATTTTACTGACTTATATAAAGAAATAAATGCAATTTTCTCGCATCATCAACTGGCTTTAAATCAAATATTTTAATATAAATAGAATCGTATTTTACATTTGTTATTGTCCGGGTATTTTCACGTTTAGAAAGGGTTTTATAAGTTGCAAAGATATTTGATGCTCGGCAACACTAAAATTAAATTTTAATATTATTTGGCAATATTGTAGCTAACCTCAAATCGCCCAGTTGCTGGTCTGCTTAAATTGTTCTTGCTAACTGCTATTTCATCTTCGTCATTGTCGTAGTTTTACAAAATATCATTTTTAGTATAACCAGCACATTTATCATGTTACGACCCTGGAGTTCAAGTGCGTTAAAGAATCAATTTTGTATAAATCTTTTTATTTCATTTTATTTCGTTATATCGTCTAACATGTTTTTGATAAGTTTACTTGAGTCGTAGATGTGATTCATGTTGGCACGTGCTGTGTATGATGACAAAAATTCATCGTTCAGAAGCATTGGGAAATTGCATGCTTCCTCGTGCTAGTGCAGTTCTGGCTATGCATTGGCCTTCCCATATATGCTTTGAGATTTTGTGATTCATACAGTCACGTACAGACTGTCCTGTTCGAGAGTCAACAGTCACACACAGACTGTCCTGTTCGAGAGTCAACAGTCACACACAGACTGTCCTGTTCGAGAGTCAACAGTCACGGACAGACTGTCGTAGTCGAGTCAAGTTATACAACTTTTAATTTGTTGTGTCAGAAGAAGAATTCTACGTAAAATAACACGCCGTGTTAGAGAAACTATTCTTCTCTTCTTTATAACTTTTCTAGCGGTCACATTGCCTATTTGGACATTTTCTTGCTAATTTTGGAACGCGACAACACATACATTGGTTTTTTTTGTGTGCGAAAAATTCTGGAAATTGCGGTTAGCCTTCATTTGACGTGGTCAACGACCATTTTGGACCGAAACATCATTCTTTCAGACTGTGGTTAGAACTTTTTTTAGGACTTAAATTTTTTAAATTGTTTTTTGAAAAAAATTTGGATCATTCTTGTAAACCGTAAGTCTTGTTTTAAATAATTTACATTATTTTGTATTTTAGTAAAATAAATTGTATGATTGTTAAAATTTGTAAAGCTTGTTGTGTGCACTTTTTCTTTTTATGTTACATAGAACGAGCCGTCACGTAACATTAAAAAGAATTTGGGGCTCGTCTGGGATATTTGAGATTGGCTAAAAATTTAAGTTTAAATCCCCTTAGTTCATTTATTTGACTTTTTAGTGAAAACAACAAGCTTTTTTCTTAAAAATGTCCAGAGTGGAGAGCTTTATTTCTACTGCATCCAAAGAACAGTTGCAGAGTTTTAAGAAGGATGAATTGCTTGAACTTGCCAGAAAGTATGAACTATCTGAAGCAAAATCGTCTTTAACTAAACAAGAAATCAAGACAATTATAGTTCAACATTTGATTGAGAAGAATATTTTGGACAAAAGTGTTTTGGAATCTGTCAGTAAGACTTTATCCGATGCAGACGTTAAAATTGCAAAACTAAAGTTGAAATATAAATTTGAGTTTCAGAAGGCACAACTAGAAAAAGAAGAAAAAGAAAGGCAACTTGAACTAGAAAAAGAACAAATTAGAATGCAATTAGAAAAAGAAGAGAGAGATAAGGATAGGCAAATGCAAATAGAATTACAAAAAGAACAAATGAGAGTACAATTAGAAAAAGAAGAAATAGAAAGGCAACTTGAACTACAAAAAGAACAAATGAGATTACAATTTGAAGAAAGGGGAAAAGATAGCCAAATAGAATTACAAAAGGAACAAATGAAATTAGGAGAAAGATATATATATATATATATATATATATATATATATATATATATATATATATATATATATATATATATATATATATATATATATATATATATATATAATATAAATTAAAATGAAAGAATTAGATCTGACAGGCATAATTCCACATCTCATGAAAAGTTTAACATTATAGGAAATATCAAATTAGTTACCCCTTTTAGTGAAAAGGAAGTAGACAAATATTTTATTATGTTTGAAAAAGTAGCTGGGAATTCAAAATGGCCAAGAGAGTATTGGACTCAATTATTGCAGATTGCACTTCATGGAAAGGCAAGAAATATCTATATATCTCTATCAGTACAACAAAGTTCAACTTACAATTTGGTTAAGAAATGCATCTTGAAAGGTTACGAGTTAGTATCTGAGGCATATCGACAAAAGTTCAGAGGTTACAAAAAGGACAATATACAAACTTATCTTGAATTTGCTAGTGAAAAAGAACAGTTGTTCAAGAGATGGTGTCTGTCTGAGAAAATTGAACGTGATTATGAAAGACTTGAACAACTGGTATTACTCGAAGAGTTCAAAAACTGTATTCCTAGTGATATCAAAAATCACCTTGAAGATCATGAGGTTAAGACATTGGAAAGTGCTGCTCTGGTTGCAGATAGGTATTCCTTAAATCATAACGTTGCTGTAAACAAATCTTTTACTAAGGAATCTACTGATAGAAAGGTGTGTCAAACAAATACGACTCTCAGTAAAAATCAATCTGGCACAACTTCTAAAAATCAAGCCTCTGAGAGACTTGATTCTAAATCCTTGTCTCTACCTACGTGTACCTATTGTAAGAAAAAAGGACACGTCATTTCAGAGTGCTTCAAATTGAAATATAGGCACCACAATCAAGATAGACCTATACCAATTGCTCTTATTTCTAGAAGGTCAAGGTCATGCATTGAAAACAATACATTTGATAGGTTGGATAAACCTCAGTCTGATTGTAATTTGTAGAATTTCGAACCATTCATGTCGAAAGGTTCTATATCACTCTCAGGTGATTTGGTCAATCCTATCCCTATTAAAATTTTAAGGGATACAGGAGCTTCTCAGTCTTTTAGTTTCAGGTGTTTTGCCTTCTTCTGAGAAGACCTGTTCTAATGAGGATGTTTTCATTCAGGGAGTAGAGTGCGGCTTTGCTAATGTTTCTCTCCATTCTGTTAATTTGACATCAGTCTTAGTTTCAGGACCTGTGATCGTAGGTGTAGTGTATACTTTGCCTGTCGAGGGCGTTAATTTGTTGCTAGGCAACGACTTAGCTGGAGACAAGGTTGTGGTTAATCCACTTGTAACTGACAAGCCTTCTTTGGATCAGAAAGTTGATCCTATCGAAAAAGAATTCCTGATTTATGTTCAGCTTGTTCAGTTACCAGAGCTTTGGCAAATAAAGTTCTTGAGAATGATTTTGATAAGGACAATATTAGTCAAGCTTTTGATGAAGTCACTTTCACTTCTAATTTGGATCAGTCGATAGGTATTGATCATTGTGATCCTCTTTTGAATACTCATTCTCTTGTATCTGATCAGGGTGATAAACGACAATCAATTGTTGTTGAACAGGAGAAGGATCCTGAAATCTCCTGTTTGTTTCATCGGGCTGTTAGTTAAACTGAAGTAAGTGAAGTACCTGTCTGCTACTTTATTAAAAATGGAGTCTTATGAGAAAATGAAGACCTCCCCAGGTACATGCTAGTTACAATTGCTAAGTTAAATATCAAATTGTGGTTCCAAAACTTTACAGACAGAAAATACTTTGTTTGGCCCATGAAACTTCTATGGGTGGTCATTTGGGAATAAATAAAACGTATCACAAGATCTGGACTCAATTCTATTAGCCGAAAATGAAAAGTGATATTTCAAAGTTTTGCAGATCTTGTCAGGTATGTTAAATTGTAGGAAAACCAAATCAAAACATTCCTAAAGCTCACTTGAAACCAATTCCTGCATTCGACAAACCAATTAGTAGAGTTGAAGCAGATTGTATTGATTCCTTACCAAATACCATATCATGTAACCAAAATTTGTTGACAATCAAGCATGTGTCATCAAGTATTTCAGAAGTAATTCCTTTGAGGAATTTTGCTCAAATTGGCCGTATAAATTTTGATCAGTTTGGTCAAAGGTCAAATTTAAAATCTGGTATGTTCCAGCTTATTACACTTGAATGTGACATTCAGCAAATCAAGTCGAAAGTGAAACTATGGTTTCACCAGTATGTACTAGAGAGAATTTTTAGTTCCTGCAATAAAGTCCATTTTCTCTGGCAAATTCTGCACAATTTTCTGCAATTAACATTCTTTGGCCCTTACAAAGTAAAGAAGAAAATGAATTAAATTATAACATTGTACTCAAGTCTAAGTAAATTTATGGAGTACTAATGTTTTTAAAGAAATAGCGAAATAAATGTAATAATTTAGTTGTACCAGATCCACCAAATGTATATTCACATGAAGGATGTTGGATACTAATAATATTGGAACAACAAGTTTACAGAATTCGGAAGTTGTGAAAAATCTACACCTGAAACAGTTTTAATTTGCAAAAAATCCTGAAATTGAATAATTTGTTGTCCAAATATAAACACTTTTCCAGATGTGCCTACAAGGAGAAGCCAAATTTTACACGTTTAAAAAAAATAAAAAGATTCAGTAATTACTGGACAAATGTATAGAGCCCAGTAAGAGTGGAGTTCACGAACACTATAAATTTCCGAAATGTGTACGGATTATAAGAAAGTGAATAGTGTGACAAAAACAGACTCGTTTCCACTGCCAACAATCTATTATTGTATCGACAAAATTGGAAATGCCAAATACGTCACTAAATTCGACCTCCTGAAGTTTTGCAAATTCCCGTAAAGGAAAGAGATTTTTTTTTCAACATTTGTGACTCCAGATGGACTCTAACAATTCAATGTTTTTATTTTGGAATGAATATTTTTTCAAAATACATTTCAACGCATTATGAATATGATAATTTCTGGTCTAGACAGTTGCAATACATTGATGGCATCCTTTACAACAACATCTGGAAAGGACATACAACTACGATTCGGACGTTCTTCGACAAACTGATGCAAATCTATCTAAAATTGAGTTCTGCCATGCACGTGTTACCTTCCTAGGACATATTGTGGGACATGGACATAATAAAACTAATTAAAGTCAAGGCTATTTCAGAATTTTTTGTGTAGAAATGTCATTTTTATTAATTTATAAGAGTTTTAATTATTTCAAATTTTTACTTTGTGTAGAATTAATATCTGCTATGAAAAAAAGTTTTATTATATAAACCTTTTTTAATGGGGGAAGGTGTTACGACCCTGGAGTTCAAGTGCGTTAAAGTATCAATTTTGTATAAATCTTTTTATTTCATTTTATTTCATTATATAGTCTAACATGTTTTTGATAAGTTTACTTAATTCGTAGATGTAATTCATGTTGGCACGTGCTGTGTATGATGACAAAAATTCATCGTTCAGAAGTATTGGGAAATTGCATGCTTCCTCGTGCTAGTGCAGTTCTGGCTATGCATTAGCCTTCCCATATCTACTTTGAAGTTTTGTGATTCATACAGTCACGTACAGACTGTCCTGTTCGAGAGTAAACAGTCACGGGCAGACTGCCGTAGTCGAGTCGAGTCATACAACTTTTAATTTGTTGTGCCAGAAAAGAATTTATTATATCAACGTAAAATAACATGCCGTGTTAGAGGAACTATTCTTCACTTCTTTATAAATTTCCTAGCGAGCAACATTGCCTTTTTGGACATTTTCTTGCTAATTTTGGAACGGGACAACACATACATTGTTTTTTTTTGGTGAAAAATTCTGGAAATTGCGGTTAGCCTTCGCTTGACGTGGTCAACCACCATTTTGGTCCGGAACATCATACTTTCAGACTGTGTTTAGAACTTTTTTCAGGACTTACATTTTTTAAATTTATTTTTGAACAAAATGTGGATCATTCCTGTAAACCGTAAGTCTTGTTTTAAATAATTTACATTATTTTGTATTTTAGTAAAAGTATATGATTGTTAAAATTTGTAAAGCTTGTGTGCACTTTTTCTTTTTATGTTACATAGAACGAGCCGTCACGTAACAATCATTCTTGATATTGTCTGATGTAACATTATGAACTAGAACAAAATCTTCCGAGTATAGCTGATCCAGTCTCTTGATTAAGCACATTAAAATAATCTTTTATCTAATTAATATATAATATATTCGGGGAAATAAATTATCATTGGCGAATTAATATACTAAACAAGAAAGAACTAGCTGAAGCGGTTCGAAATTGTTTGCTGGGATAGTTTTTATTTTGCCGATGTTATGATAGCATTAAGTGAATCCGATACCTTTTTGTTAACAGCAACTGATATAATAAAACTGTATACAAATGCGATGTTGACATTACGAATAAATTGCGACGATATCATGGAATATAGTCATGATTGCATTTCTCGTAATGATCTGAAAATGTTATTAATTATCGTATCTGAAACTAAATCTATCAAATGCTAGCATAGACGTTGCTGATCTTGTTATGCCATCGGTGACATCTTTTACTGATCTTTTGTGAATTTTATATTTTGCCGCAGAATAAATTGATTTACATTTCATTTCTTCACAATTTTCAAGATTTACTGAATCTAGAATATATAGCTCCACCAGTATCTCCTCTTCTACTATTTTCTTGATATTTTACTAAATCTAGCTTTTCTAAACGATTATCAATTTTAATTTTATTGATATGGTCGATAACTAAACTATTAGGTATTATTCCATTAAAAGTTTCATAAACAAAACGGTGATTATAATTACCAAAGTTTCATAAACAAAACGGTGATAAGTCTGTTTTAGTTCCAAGTACAAACACTTGTAAATAACCATTATTATGTAAATTTCCTAACACTTTTAAGTTCGTATGTGTCTAATAATTCCGTTATCATTTGCCTTATTTAAATCAAACATTATTTGAGGGTGAAATTAATTTTGTAAGCCTAAATTTTCATTGTCATATGCAGCTGCTTAATTTGCTCTATACACTGGTTGTCTTTTTGGAATATCGCCAACAAGCAAAGTATAAATAAAATCTTTTCTAAACATTTCAGTTTCTGCATTATTACATTTTTAATAAAATTAACATTACAGCAGGTGATGGTATACCTATAGCCTTTTTAGTTCCTGTGTTAACAGAACCTAATGCATATAGGTTGGTGAACACGATACGTTTCTTGCTCTTAGCAGTGGCAGATATCGGAAGATTTGTCATTATACTATGTTTTTTTTATCTCTAAATAAACAATTAAATTACATAAACAAATATTAATATACAGATATAATGCTGAAATTGCGACATGTTCCCAAAAAGAACATTATCAATCTGAAAAAAATTCAGGATTTTCAGCGTACGATAACAGTTATAATCTCGACAATCAAAACGTTTTAGCAAGTTTTACCTCTACAAATTTATTTCATTTATTACATTCAGTTATAGCTCAGGACCTTGCGGCTCATAAAAGCTTGAAACTTATACTCTGTTTAATACGATTTTATCGAATTTACACGCAGTTGAGGATGTATTTTTGGAAACAAAGTTTTAGCAGCAAAATTTCAGAACACTATTTAACATCTAAATCTTGAAAGATATTAAATGGAACAAACATTGCCATGGTGGCGGATGAAACGCATCAAGAAATAAACAAGACATTAGAACAACTTAATTTATCAGGATCTGGTTGGAAATTTGAAATAATAAAAAGTTTTATTTCACACAGCGAAATATAACGTACTTCGCGAAAGTTTGTACTTCGATCTACCTAAAAACCTTAAGAACAAAATATGCTGCACAAATGTCAAAAAAACGATGACAAATGTTTTCATTGGTCTATTCTTTCCGCAATGTTTCCAAAAGAAAAAAATCTGATCGCGTTAACAAGTATTTTCCACACAAGATAGAACTCAAATTTAATGGTATCAACTTTCAGGTAGCAGAAAATCATTTACCAAAGTTTGGAAAACAAAACAGTATCTCAAATGTTTTCGGGCTAGACGTGCGAAAAAATGTTTACCCAAGATATATCTCAGAAAATGCTTCACAAAATACTATTTATTAATTTATCAGGGTCATTACTGTTGGATGCAAACTTTAACGGCCTAATTTGCGGACAATGCAGTAACATAAAAACAAGATTTCTGTTATAGAGTCTGCACGGACGTTTGCAGGAGCATCTGAAATACTGTGTCAATGTCAATTTCAGGAGCATCTGAAATACTGTTTCAAATGTTCAACCATAGCTATGCTTAGCGAAAAAGAGAAAAATATTAAAATTTAAAAAATTATAATCATAAGCTGAATATTCATTTTTTTATTTACGCTTATTTTGCGTGTCTACTCTCCTGTTTGGAGCAGAAAATAGTCTGAACAACTCCAGTATCACAAACATACAACAACATATTCCCTGCAAGTAGCTTATAAAGTAGTTTGTTGCGCCAGCGATAGATTCTAATCTCCAATAAAGTTTTATAGAGGTAAAAATCCTGCCGTGTGGTTGCTAAAAAAATTGAATAGATGAAGTTAATATAATATCTAACAGATTACATAAAACATCTCCACTGAGAATAACGTCTAAACAACAACTTGGCTTTGAGGAAGTTAATTGTCATATCTGTGAAAAGTTGATGGTTGACGCCGAAGGAGTTTTTGATAAGGTGCGAGATCACTGTCATTTGACTGACCGATATCGAGGAGCAGTTAATAACAGTTGCAATTTAAAATTTCATGCTCCAGATTTTATTCCCATAGTTTTACATAACTTAGAAGCTTTTGGTGATAAAAACTTTATAAAGCTAAACTAAAATTAAATAACGTGATGAAATGTATCCCAAATAATTTTGAAAAGCATATGTCGATGACGCTCGGAAATTTAAGCTTTATTGACAGTAGGGAATTTGTGGCAGCATCATTAGACGAGCTCGTGAAAGGTTGTAGCAATTTTGCTATCCTAAGAAGTTGGTCGGTGAAAACTATATTGATTGGACAACAGAATGTATATTTCTGTAAAAGTATTTGACAATTGGAGCAGATTTAATGAAATTTCTCTGCCTAACAAAGATAAATTTTACTCGCAGCTCAAAAAATGAAAACACTACAGATGAGTTTAATTATGCACATGCACAAGATATGTGGAATAAATTTTGCTGTAAAACGCTTGGTGATTAGCACTATTTATATCTGAAAACAGATGTATTATTGCTAGCAGATGTTATCAAGAATTTTGTCAGGGTAGTAATTTAAATTATAAATTAGATCCTTGCTCGTATTATTTTGCTTCAGGGCTGGCTTGCGGCCCTCTACTAAAAACGAGCAAAATAGAACTAGATATTTTAAGAGATTTCGATATGTTTAACTTTATGTAGAAGGGCATCAAAGACGAAATTAGCGTTATAACAAAAAAATATGAAGTAGCTAATAACAAATATCTAAAAAATCATGATAAATATCTTTCGTCGAGTTAAATTATTTACCTAGATTGTGTGAACCTTTATGGCTGCGTTTAACACAGCCAATGCCTTCAGTTGGGTATCATTGGATAACTCCAGATGAATTTCTTAGAGAAACCTAAGAAATCTTCTGACAGATATTTCATATCCCAGTTCATTACATGATCTACATAACTACTATCCGTTTTGCGAAGTCAATAACGATTGATTATATTTTATTATCACCTGAGCAACGAGCAATTACAACGGTAAAGAATTTTATCTTAAGTTAGTTCCAAATTTATTAGATGAAATAAATTATGTAAGGCACTGAACAAATTTAAAACATCAGTTGATGCTGGACTAATTCTGAGAAAAGTCCATCGCGTGTTAAAGTTTAATCAGTCGCGGTGGATGGCAGATTATATTGACATATATACGAAACGTCGTGCCGTGGCTAAAACTGAATTTGAGAAAAACTGTTTCAAATTAATAAACAACTAGGTGTTTGGTAACACTGTGAAGAACATTCGCAAACGCGTCAAAATTGAGATTGTTAATGATATCAGTGGCAGAAATAAATTAGTTGACTATGACAATTTTGTTAGTATGAAAATTTTTGATGAAAATCTTGCCACAATACAACGATGAATGATAAATTTAAAGTTAAATAAACCGATTCATGTTAGTGCAGCTGTACTTGATATATCAAAGAGACTAATGTAGGATTTTCGCTATAATTATACCAAATCGCAATGACCAGATTTGGAGTTGAAATTTACTGACACGGACTCGCTAGTTTATAACATAAAATGTGAAGATGTCTATCAGGATATTTACGATAAGAAAGATCTAATTGATTTATCAAATTATCCAACATGTAGTGGATTTCAGGATAATTCGAACAAAAACAGTTATTAGTAAGTTCAAGGAAGAATTTATACTTGTGCCGGTAAAAGAATTTGTTGAACTAAGAAGCAAAATGTATGCTGTGATATTATGACAATAAACGGACATAGAAAGCATAATGTATCCCTCGCGGATATGTTGTTGTTGGGCTTAACTCTATTTTTCAGCACACGATAGGCTATTCATAACGGCCAGTATTAATGGTGGAGGAAGAAACCGAGAAATCACTAGAAAAAACCACCGACCCACGAGAAGCTACTGGCAAGCTTTCTCACATATCCACATTCGCCGAATCCTAGACTCGAACCCACGCAGACAGAGGTGAGATGGCAGTGATCCGTAACGGACAGTTTTTTAGACCACTCGGCCCCTTCGCGGATATGTGAAAAATATGATGCATTTTGACGATTGCAAAGAGCTCTAAATAATAGCATCAGTTTTATGAAAACTAATGTCATTAGTACGAACCATCATAAGCTTGAAACAAATACAATTATAAAACGTGGGCTAAACAATTTCGATAATAAAAGATATTGCAAAGACGCTTTCGCACATGGACATTAATTAATATTGTCTAAACATTAGAAATAATGATTGAAAATTTAGCATTAGTCAATGGAATTAATGGTAAAATAGAAATAATGGTCGATAACCAACAATTATCATTTGAATTTAATGATGAAATTTCAGGTATGTTTTAGTAAATTAGACAGAATCAAACTTTCCCTTATCAGATCATACGATAGCATATATTTTACGTAGCTTGAAAATTTACTAGATGCGCTTTCCTTAAAATATGAAAATTTACACGATCTAATCAGCCAAAATCGGTATACAAAAATTATCACAGACCTGGACATGTCAAAGGTTTTTAGAAAAGATAACAAATATCTTTTTAGTAAAATAACAATGAAAGAACTATTTGAAAGTCGCCGTAATGCATTTGGTATGATTACATGTTTGCTGTATTTTCATGATAACACATTATGCTTAATAGCTAGCGTTGAAAATTTGGTAGTCGATAATGAAATTTCTTTAAAAAATTATTGTATATTTGTTTAAGTTTTATCGCTTTCCTTTTTACTACAAACTGTTTGATCTATGGAACAAGATAAATTTCATATTCTATGAAATATAAATATAGAAAAATGTTCCACACTTATCTCTCTACTTGTAAATTCTTTTTCAAAATGATTACAAAAATAAAATTCTAGCTCTCTTACATAGTGTCCACATGAAATTTCCATAATGACTCAAGGTTGAAAATAGGCAATTTCCAATAGATTTTTTAGAATATGACGCCTACACGAAATACTCATAATATGAAAAAGAATAGTAATGTTAAAAAAATCTCCCAAAAATTGTATTTACGAAAAAAATGTTTGAAACAGATAAAAGTGTCTGAAATCCCAACTCATGTA
The DNA here is from genome assembly GCA_016746295.1 of Potamilus streckersoni. Taxonomy (NCBI): domain Eukaryota; kingdom Metazoa; phylum Mollusca; class Bivalvia; order Unionida; family Unionidae; genus Potamilus; species Potamilus streckersoni. The sequence continues at coordinate 198,953 of JAEAOA010001032.1, forward strand.
CTGCTTGATATTCTGTGAAAATATATAGCAAAATCGTGTAAATGATAAAATGCTTTGGTTTTTGAAAATTTAAATCAAAGTAGTTTCAATTGACATGTGAATATGCTTAGATATTCAAACTGCTTTGTACACTCTTCAACACTGTAAATAAAAATCAATGCGAAGCTGGTGTTCCCAGCGAGATGCGTCATCCGCCTACACAATATCATGAACGTTAAAAATATGGAATTTCCAAAGGCTTTTTTTTAAATATCAGTTAATTTTGTAATAACAGTACTAAAGTCAGTTCAAGTTTCCTGTGTGATCATTTTATGAAGGGATTTATAACTAGATGGTTCGAATTATTCATTGTTGGGCGTGGAGGTGAGTATATTCTAATATATTTTTAATAAAATGTTATTAATTATAATAGGACATTTGATTGTGCTTTGTATGTTATGATATCCTGCTTTCACATAGCTTGAAAGACGAGGGAGGGCTTTCTAAGCTAGAAATCTCTTTGATAAAATATCATGAACTTAGTCTACTGAGCCAAAATCCTCCTTGTATTTGACAATAATTTTACATTTTCTGAAATAAGAGGACAATGTGAGGTAATAAATATATTTATTTTGAAGTGGATGGGTTGTGTCAGAATATATTTACTTTGAAGTGGGCAGTGTTGAAATATATTTGTTTGGAGTATCTTTGATAGAACAATCCCAACTCTCTTTACTACTATATATATATATATATATATATATATATATATATATATACATACATACATATATATATATATATATTTATATCTATATATATATATATATATATATATATATATATACATACATACATATATAAAGAATGCAAATCATATGGCAAATCACGTGTGTCAGAGATTGATAAAATAAATGCAAGATAAACAAATAAAACAGAAAAACCTTTGTTTTTGCAAATTTTACACGGCTGTTTCTAAAGGAATTAATTTTGCACTGTTTGTTTTTAGTTTATATATATATATATATATATATATATATATATATAGATAGATATAGATATATATATATATATAGAGATATCTCTATATATATATACATCTACATCCATACATAGATAAAGAATGCAAATCATATGGCAAATCACGTGTGTCAGAGATTGATAAAATAAATGCAAGATAAACAAATAAAACAGAAAAACCTTTGTTTTTGCAAACTTTACATGGCTGTTTCTAAAGGAATTAATTTTGCACTGTTTGTTTTTAGTTTATATATATTCATATATATATATATATATATATATATATATATATATATATATATATATATATATATATATATATATATATATACATACATACATATATAAAGAATGCAAATCATATGGCAAATCACGTGTGTCAGAGATTGATAAAATAAATGCAAGATAAACAAATAAAACAGAAAAACCTTTGTTTTTGCAAACTTTACATGGCTGTTTCTAAAGGAATTAATTTTGCACTGTTTGTTTTTAGTTTATATATATTCATATATATATATATATATATATATATATATATATATATATATATATATATATATATATATATTCATATATATATATATACCTGAAGGCTATGAAACTAGTACTCTAATGAAACACTAGTAAACACAACTTAAACGACATTCATCAAATGAAGTATTTAAAGCATTTTCATTAATGTAGTCTTCTTTGAGTTCAGTTTGCAAATGAAGTGGTTAATAGAACCAAATCTGCTAATGATTATTAGAATAAATAACAGAATATGGCAACGATTCGGACATTTCAATAAGTCTATTTATCGTAACGATTTCATATGTCTTCTTTATATCTTTGCGTCTTTTGTAACATTTTTCAGTTAACGTTAATTTTAATGAACAAAACATTACCTCTTTAATAATTGAAAGGGGATTAAATATATACATATACAGATACTTAATATGAGAACAAATTCGCTTTCTTCTTAAAACGAAATTCTGTCATTCACCCAATCTTTCACGAATCTTTAAACCACATAAAATTTGCTCTTAAATTTCGTCTGAAAACATTACCTGAAATTGGAACACACATGAATTATACATTGTAATGAGGGAATGGAGGGGTGTTCTATCTTTATGGATATGATGATGTGATGTCAATGGAAATAATGATATATGTATTCCATACTTTTGTCTGGGTTGAAGAGTGCTGTAAGTGATGTCTTTACTACATGGCCGTGATGCTATGTAAACCACGTCTGGGCCCCAATCACATTATCCTGACACAAGGCCGACCAGTCATAATAATAAACTTTTAATGCTGAGCGCCAAGCGTAACAAGTGCTGTTACCATTTTTTAAAAAAGTTTTTGGCATGACTCGGCCGGGGATCGAACCCAAAACCTCCCTTATCTGGGATGGACGCTCTAAGCACTAGGCCATTGGAGCGGTCAATATTGAATTTATGAATGAGTTGAATAATGTTCAGCTTTGCTAGCCTTGGCGAGCAAAAAGCTAAACACTATTTATCGAGTTTCATTAAATTTGAGATTTTTTCTAACACACTTTATTTCAGTAGAAATTATTTACATAAAAATAAGGACGAATAATTCGTCTTCTGACAGACGCTCAACCTTTCATTTATTGTGCATAAAAAGTCCCAAACAAAGTTGGAATAGCAAATGTATATTGTACAATTTTGTTAACTATAAATCAAAGAATAAGCATCTATTCAGATAAACCGAACATTTTGTAAATGACAAAACATTGTTCAATGCAAAATGTCCAGTGCGTGTGATGTCACATTATTTGATAAGGTGCACAATGCCGGTTTGAGTTGGCCTAAACAACACAGTGACATTGTTTGAAGTTCCACATCACAACTAAACATTTCATTGTTGAGGTACTTTTGTAAAAAGAAGATTACTGGATGCAGAAAAACTCTAATCTATCTATAACTTGATATTTGCAGTATTTGATTTTGGAACATTTGATTGTACAGAAGACGCAAACAAATCTATATTTGAGTCGGACTTGCATCACATATTTACTGCGTAAATATGCTGTGGTTGGATAAAGTTCTGTCAGTTGGAGAGACCGGCTTATGTCTACTTTCTTCTGTGAACAAAGGTGAGTTTATTTTCTTCAGTAAGTTCACATATACCGTGCTTGTATACAGGGTGGATTCCATGCTACAGATATACCGCCCATCCATACCCACTCTCACTTTCATCTAAGCAATACCAATAGTTTTACTTGTTATTGTTCCTGTCTTAGGGGTCTTGCCATTGTTCACGTTATGATATTTTATGCATGATATAACAAACCCTGCAGTGATAAAATATCAAGATTGAAAAAGACGAGACCATTCTTTCCTAATTCCCTTTCGCGAGTCGAATCAAAATATGGTGTGGTCAAAAATGTTCAATGAAAATAAATTGCAGAAGGCGGGGTTACACATGTTTTCCCACGATCTCAGCCAATCAGTAAAGAGAATAATGCACAATACTTTTATGGGCTTATTTGGACGTATCAGAATCACATAAAGTGATATGTTTACATACATAATATTTAAATTATGAAACTTCACACACTCTAGGCAAAGTGTACCGATTATGTGATAAAATAGTTTTCAAACGGTGTAATTAACCAACGGTTCGAAGCAGACGTCATAATGTACAGTAATGGAATGATGTAGAATGGACCCTCCATAATTGCTTAGCATAAGGAATTCTCTGGATATTCTCATCACTAAATGTTTGGTCATGTCAGATAGTTATAAATCTGGGTATTATGTGTTAGTGTCATGTTTTGTAATAAGTAGCGTTAAATACCGATCTATGTACAGTAAAGCGTATAGTTAAATCGTATGAATGTGAAACAAGAAAAAAATACAAGTGTGAAAATAGAGTCAAGCGAATGTGTAATCGTCACTTGAATATTGTTTGTGATATATGAGCGTTTAAAAAACCTGACAACGCCTGTTGTCTTGGAGCTCTTTGAGATTGGGCATATATTGACGGCATGTCTGCCTAATGCATGTTTTGCTTATTTAACTTGGTCATGAAGCTTTCGTTATACTCATTGCGAGTTAAAAGATGAATTTATTTTGGCAGCTGAGCGATATTGGATAGCTTTTGTTTCGGTTCGCTTACTTGTTTAGATAATGTCATGCTATCTGAAAGGGCGTTGTAAACCAGAAGATATCGCGCTTATTTAGGTTTCATTTTAAGGTGAGTAGATATAGTCCTTATGAGTCAATACCGCTGTATTGCTAGTTGTAGGCTATACGTTTGGAGTGGAGCTGAGTATGTACAAATAGAGGGGTGTCAGATCATCTTAAAAGTGGATCAAACATTTAGGACATACAAAGTAAATGAACTGCATTTTGAGCTAGAAAAGAAATGGCTGGAACTTCGTAATCTCGCGCTCATGCATTAAAATGTATTTGTGCTTTGTAAACTATGCCCTGACAGGGTAGATTATGTGTATTTGGGCAATATTAATTGATTCTCTCTCAACCCAAATTACAGTATAGGTCGAATATAATAAGTATGATTGATTCAAAATTCACTTCATAGAACTGTAAATGTCATTCTTTCTATGAACATTTCAAATAACGAATTGGTATCAACATTTTAATAGCTGAAATAATTAAATTTTGGATTAATTAAAATTGCTTTCAACAGAATTATCTAATTCTCCTAAATAAATTGACGTTTGTATCATAAAAGTAATATAATGATGACAGTTAATAACAGACGGAAGTCTTTTTATGACATCTTTAAAAAGCAAGCAAAATGGATTATATTTGACGTCAACCACAACTCACTGTAAAGCAAAGAAGCCATCATGAAAAAAGCATACAGTCTCTGTAATCAGGTTTTTCTTTTTATCATTCTTTCCTTATCTGTATCTCTACAACTAGCCTCTTTTGTCTTACAATACTTCAGAAAAGGCATAATTTTCCAACATTCATGAAACTTTTTCTCCTAGCGTGGCATATTTTTTTCCCAATAAAATTGTCTTACAATAGCCTCAGAACTTTTTACAACTACTTTATCTCACCCGCTTGACTGTGCTACTGTACGTTGACAGCCTCGATTGGTTCTAAATATCTCTTGTAGTTTCTACAATGTCAGTCATATTCCGAGCTCATATACATTGTGTCTGATAAACTTTGAGTTGCAATATTCTTATGACTTAAACTTGCTCATCTGTCTGATTTCATTCACAATGCATGACCTTCTTTGCTCATCTGTCTGATTTCATTCACAATGCATGACCTTCTTTGCTCATCTGTCTGATTTCATTCACAATGCATGACCTTCTTTGCTCATCTGTCTGATTTCATTCACAATGCATGACCTTCTTTGCTCATCTGTCTGATTTCATTCACAATGCATGACCTTCTTTGCTCATCTGTCTGATTTCATTCACAATGCATGACCTTCTTTGCTCATCTGTCTGATTTCATTCACAATGCATGACCTTCTTTGCTCATCTGTCTGAATTCATTCACAATGCATGACCTTCTTTGCTCATCTGTCTGATTTCATTCACAATGCATGACCTTCTTTGCTCATCTGTCTGATTTCATTCACAATGCATGACCTTCTTTGCTCATCTGTCTGAATTCATTCACAATGCATGACCTTCTTTGCTCATCTGTCTGATTTCATTCACAATGCATGACCTTCTTTGCTCATCTGTCTGAATTCATTCACAATGCATGACCTTCTTTGCTCATCTGTCTGATTTCATTCACAATGCATGACCTTCTTTGCTCATCTGTCTGAATTCATTCACAATGCATGACCTTCTTTGCTCATCTGTCTGATTTCATTCACAATGCATGACCTTCTTTGCTCATCTGTCTGATTTCATTCACAATGCATGACCTTCTTTGCTCATCTGTCTGAATTCATTCACAATGCATGACCTTCTGTTGAGCTCTTGATGCATATTGATTAGCAGTGTCATGTTCACATTAAGTCAATATTTTGAATTATTTCTTTCACACGTTCAGAGAGAGAGAGAGAGAGAGAGAGAGAGAGAGAGAGAGAGAGAGAGAGAGAGAGAGAGAGAGGGGGGGGGGTTTGCAGTCCTTGTTGCGATTCATTTGCATTATTTTTACCATTTTTAATTCTTTTCTATTCCATTATCGTCACCAACTGTATTGTCGGCGTGAACGAAACCTTAATTAATAAACATAACAATGTGACTTCATTAACACGTATTTTCTAATCAAACATAACACATGAAACATGCGAATTAAATGCACATGGGAGGTTATTCTGATAGCATGAACGCAACACAGTATCGCATGAATCGTCTCTCATTGCTAATGACCCAGATAAAAAGTACACTCGTGGCATCGGTTCGATTCCTACTCGTAGCACAGGACGAATTATAACTGTCATTATATATGTGCCATTTTTCGCCCGAAACCATAAAACGAACATATTCATCCCACCGGGATTAGTGACATACAAACAGGTTGAAAGTCAATAGGGCCACATGCAATAACAAATATGGCCAAGTCCATATAGGAAACATTACAAGTGCAATTTTGGCGCCATCACAGCCGAAGCAACGATTGCACTTGTTCATCTATCCACCACAGTTTCTGAATTTATATTTGAATGTGCATATGTCCCAAGAGGGGAGAGGGGCTCATATGGGGTTCATATATCATATTTATCACTAATGGCAGCCTTGCCATTTAGTTAAAGTCAGGCTAATATTAGATGTTTGAAATGTACCATATATTTTTCTGAGTCTGCAGCTGTTGAGGCCTTTTCAGTGCCTATATAACCTTTCATTACTTGTATCCACTCATGCATAAAACACTCTTGATATCATAGATAATTACCCCTCTGTAATGACTGAGAAAAGTAAGATTCATCCAAATAGGCATGCCTGGGCCATTGCTCACTGTCTAAAGGTGCCAATTTATATGATGTGTGATGATTATCTGTCACTTTTAAGTTTATTTCTTCATTGGACATACACTTGATATAGAATACACATGTCCCAACGCCATCTTTGCTGTCAATAAAATTGCGACTGCAGTTGGGTTGTATCATGCTGCTGCAGGATGGAAATCATTTAATTGTATCTGACTTCTAAAGGACTTTGAAAGGACTTCTAAATGATGGAAATCATTTAATTGTACCTGATTTCTAAAGGACTTCTAAATGATGGAAATCATTTAATTGTATCTGACTTCTAAAGGACTTTGAAAGAACTTCTAAATGATGGATATCATTCAATTGTACCTGATTTCTAAAGGACTTTGAAAAGACTTCTAAATGATGGATATCATTTAATTGTACCTGATTTCTAAAGGACTTTGAAAGGACTTCTAAATGATGGATATCATTTAATTGTATCTGACTTCTAAAGGACTTCTAAATGATGGAAATTATTTAATTCTATCTGACTTCTAAAGGACTTTGAAAGGACTTCTAAATGATAAAAATCATTTAATTGTATCTGATTTCTAAAGGACTTTGAAAGCACTTCTAAATGATGGAAATCATTTAATTGTACATGACTTCCAAAGGACGTTAATAGGACTTCTAAATGATAAAAATCATTTAATTGTACCTGACTTCTAAAGGACTTTGAAAGGACTTCTAAATGATGGAAATCATTTAATTGTACCTGACTTCCAAAGGACGTTAAAAGGACTACTAAATGATGGAAATCATTTAATTGTATCTGACTTCTAAAGGACTTTGAAAGGACTTCTAAATGATAGATATCATTTAATTGTATCTGATTTCTAAAGGACTTTGAAATGACTTCTAAATGATGTAAGTCATTTAATTGTATCTGACTGCTCAAGGACTTCTGAATGATAGAAATCATTTAATTGTAACTGACTTCTAAAGGATATTGAAAGGACTTCTAAATGATGGAAATCATTTAATTGTACCTGACTTCTAAAGGACGTTAAAAGGACTTCTAAATGATGGAAATCATTTAATTGTATCTGACTTCTAAAGGACTTTGAAAGGACTTCTAAATGATGGATATCATTTAATTGTATCTGATTTCTAAAAGACTTTGAAAGGACTTCTAAATGATGGAAATCATTTAATTGTATCTGACTGCTAAAGGACTTTGAATGGACTTCTAAATGATGGAAATCATTTAATTGTATCTGACTTCTATAGGATTTTGAAAGGACTTCTAAATGATGGAAATCATTTAATTGTATCTGACTTCTATAGGATTTTGAAAGGACTTCTAAATGATGGAAATCATTTAATTGTATCTGACTTCTAAAGGACTTTGAAAGGACTTCTAAATGATGGAAATCATTTAATTGTATCTGACTTCTAAAGGACGTTAAAAGGACTTCTAAATGATGGAAATCATTTAATTGTATCTGACTTCTAAAGGACTTTGAAAGGACTTCTAAATGATGGAAATCATTTAGTTGTATCTGAATTCTAAAGGACTTTGAAAGGTTGGAAAGCATTTGGATTGTATCTGGTTGCTGTAGGATGAGAATTTTTGATGATTTATTTTCTCAACTATTTACTAGATAAGCATACAAACATTTAAATGACTTGAGCTCAAAGAGTAATTCTTCTATATACAAAATTTTGTATATCTCTATGTAAGGACAGCTTTGCTGGTTTTCAGTTTCGCTTGTATAGCAAGTGCCATGGAAAGGTAATAGACCTCAATGATAATACATATTTCATACCACGATTGCTGCCTCTTGGGGGTGGGGTAATTATCCTGTCTGAAAATAAATCACAATTGAATAAAGCTATAGCTTTCTGTATTCAGGGCTTCCATATTCATTTGTCGATGAACGTATAGCTGCATGTTTGCCATTTTCACTTTGATGAAAAGTAATAACTGAAACTAAAATTCACCTAAAATGATTATTATGTCTAAAATATGCTTAATGTTGAAATAATGCATAGACACAGTTATCACATAATAACTAACATTTTACGCACGGAGAAGAGAGAAATATCTTGACAGTAGGTCCAGATACTTTCCCTGCATAAATCATTCTCTCAACTGATTGGTTCTTTCAGCCTGTCAGTGTTTCAATCTATCGATAGTGAAAAATCAACTGTGGTAAAGCTGATATATTATTTTGTTAAACAATGAGATCTTTTATAAATAAAGCAATGCCACTCTCCAGTTTCTTGGTAGAGTTTTCATTCAAATTTGAATCTAATCACTGTTATTTTCAAAACTTGTGCTTTGTACTCAATTGAAGATCCTTTAATGGAGTGTAAAATAATAAGGCTGACACCCAAGTTAAGATTAGTTGCAATGTAGCAAATTTCTATGCCAGATTTAGAAAATGGCAAACAAAGAGGCAGTGGAGTCACTAGGGTTTGTGTCACTCAATGCGGTAAATAATGGTATCACCCCCATGATGCCTCTTCCTGCACAAAAATTAAAATTTTTATAGACAGTCATGTGCAATAATTTCTTCCTGCACAAAACTTCAAAACTTTTATAGAGTGTCATTTTGGTGTCACCCCCTCAGTTGGTGTCATTCGGTGGGGTCTGCACCACAATAAGGATGCCACAGCAATGAAAAGAATGTTTTTTTTTTATCAAACTAATGATGTATTGTACCATTGTAAGTTCAAATCGGAGCATTTTCATTATAAAATACGGTAAGCAGTTTTAATATCTTATTCATACTTTTAAAAAAAAGACAAATCAAGACATAAGGACTTATATTATGTCACTTTGTAATTTAGAATTTAAACTTGAAACATTCTTTGGACCAATCATAAATTACTTTTGAAAGCTCATTCTGATACATAAAACTAAGTCTAAGAGTTTTAGACTCTCCAAGTAGTGGACTTGAATTTAATTTAGCATCCAGTGATTAGATTCAAATTTGAATGAAAACTCTACCAAGAAACTGGAGAGTGGCATTGCTCTTACACAAAACAAAATCAAAATGATTAGATGGTAGTATGTCAGTCATTTATCAGACAAACACACCCAACTCATGCATATCTCCTGAAGAGTGGCCCTTGTCCAGGATGGATACCAGTTTTCACTAACAGCATATTTGCTAGCTATGGTTTACCTGTGTAAATCCTATCTACAAATTGGCAGATCATTTAGATATCTTGGTCAGTGAATTTCATTTGATGCACAGCATCCAATTAAAATTCAAATTATTCCAATTTGAACACTGTTCCTAAAAGATTGAGAAAAGTGGTGTACACAATTGGAATGGACTCATAAATAAAGATTTTCCTATTGCTGGTGTGTGTTTTTAGAAATACATCTTTACCGTCAAATACACATGTAATGACTTCTCTCTGGTATATAATAATACTATTGATGCAAAATTTACAAAGTATCTGTTTTAAGTCAATTGCCTTTTTTGCAGACATACAATGCACCACTGTTATATGTTACTGGTTAGTTGGCATTATATATATATATATATATATATATATATATATATATATATATATATATATATATATATATATATATATATATATATATATATATATATACTATGGGAGACAACTCATGAAATCCCATGTATGTGTCTAGGACAAGGCCCTGAAAAATCTGTATGATCCACCAAGGTGTGGATAGTGTTAACACATAAAAAAACTGGCTAGTCAAAATGCACTGACAGTGGAAGACAGGCTTGTCAAAATTGTCAATTTTCACAGTGGGACTCAGGAGCATTTTTGTATGAACTGGTATAAGAAACTATGAGGACATACCAACCAAGAAAATCTTCAATTGCACTCTATCATGAAATGTAAAAATACCTTATCGACTTCAGCTGTTGTTAATATCATTCATACTTTCAAATAAGCCTTTGATTTTATTGATCATTATGAATTTTAGTGAAATGCCTCTGCATGTATGACATTTCTGTCAAAATTATAAAGATTATAATTATATGTCATACACCTTGGTATAATGTCCTTAATTGTCAAGACAGCAACAGTATTTCAACTAGTAATGCATCAGACTAAAAATCAAATTGACATGGGTTTGATACCCAACCATACCAGCTCAGGTCACCTGCCTGATTGTATCTTTGGATATGGGTTTGATACCCAACCATACCAGCTCAGGTCACCTGCCTGATTGTATCTTTGGATATGGGTTTGATACCCAACCATGCCAGCTCAGGTCACCTGCCTGATTGTATCTTTGGATATGAGTTTGATACCCAACCATGCCAGCTCAGGTCACCTACCTGATTGTATCTTTGGATATAGGTTTGATACCCAACCATGCCAGCTCAGGTCACCTTCCTGATTGTATCTTTGGATATAGGTTTGATACCCAACCATGCCAGCTCAGGTCACCTGCCTGATTGTATCTTTGGATATGAGTTTGATACCCAACCATGCCAGCTCAGGTCACCTACCTGATTGTATCTTTGGATATAGGTTTGATACCCAACCATGCCAGCTCAGGTCACCTGCCTGATTGTATCTTTGGATATAGGTTTGATACCCAACCATGCCAGCTCAGGTCACCTGCCTGAGAGTATTCCTGTAACATGAGCTTGATACCTGACCATGCCAGTTCTGGTCAGCTGCCTGATTGTATCCTTGGGACATGGACTTGATGTTGGAACATGCCAGCTAAGGTCAGCTGTCTATGAGCATTCTTGTGAGAGACACTTGGCTACCATTTCCACATCATGAAATAGTAGTGTTAAAGTACCATTAATAACAATAAAAAACAACTTACAGCCAAACAAAACAAACCCCACATTAATTGTTGCACAAATAAAATATTTAAAAATATGTACATAACAGAAAATAGAGTATTGTTTCATTGTGTATTTTGATCCTGTCATAAACAAAGTTTATTCAATGCAAAAAGTTCAGCAGTTCATATCAGCTATTTTGTGACACAGGAAAATTTAGACACACTAATGAAATTTAAGTCATTAGGATTGTAAATAAAACATTTTCAGTGCTAGGGATGTATATTTCTGAAGGCTTGTGGAAGAAGAACAGGCCACATGCCCTTCTACATATCATAAGAGGCAATTAATGAAGTCATTGTTACCATGATGTTCCAGATAAGAACACTAAATTTACAAAATTAACCTTAAATTTCAAGGATTTTATCCTTATTTGCTTTGACCCTTGTTCTATATGTATATTTTAATATCTAAACTTATTTTGCACTATAATACCAGGACCCTGCTGATATGCCCTTAAACCATTAAAGATACAGTTATGGTAAGAAAGGGTCCTTGTGTAGAAATTATAAAAGAACATGACAGAAAATGTATTTTATTTAAATTCTATATGTTAATATAACTCTTGTTAAATATGTTTAGATTCATGTATATATATATGTATAGATATACATATTAAATAATTTGTAGAAAGACTAAACTTGTACATAAGTTACTCAGTGAAAGTACCTAGACACTATTTTTAAAGATAACATTTTATCTGTCTACATATATATTCATTAATAAATGCAAATAGTCACAATGTGATATAAAGATGCATTTTCTCTTGTACAACATGTACAAAATGCAACCAGCACAGACCTAGATCAACAGTCAAATAATGCACCATTGTGTCAGTCTCTTCACTGTACAGTTGTCAAATAATGCACCAGAACACCAGTCTCTTCACTGTACATTTGTCAAATAATGCACCAGAACACCAGTCTCTTCACTGTACATTTGTCAAATAATGCACCAGAACATATCTCTTCACTGTACAGTTGTCAAACAATGGATCAGAACATCAGTCTCTTCACTGTACATTCTGCTATTTTATTACTGCCTTCTCTAGAGGGAAATGTTTTCCTGTAGGACTGCTTGACTGATACAGCATCCAAGTGGGGCCACCAGACAACAATGTAGGAAAACATCTGCCATGAGAGATAGCCATAATAATAATGTGACAACATATGCCATCAAGTATGTTGCTACAGTACCAACATTAACAGATTTAATAATCAGTCCAAGTATACTACTGTATCATAAAGTCCAAGGAAAATGCATATTGTCACATATTAATCCCTGGACATGCAGATAGCCAATCAGAAAATTAGATTAATATCATATGATGTAATAATCTTCATTTCTAGTGAACATCTATTTGTGGTCACATGCAAATTATACACAGTATTAAAGGCAATGTTTCCAAGTGTCCTAAATTCCATGACTTTCAGAGATGCATTTTCCCATTAAGATCAACCATTATTTGGCCAAGAATATTTTGTTAAATGAATAAAAAAATATTAACAAATTTCAAAAGTTACTGAAACCACCTCTTTCACTACAAAAACTGATGAGTTCAAAATATTGTGTATGATTATTGAAACTTTTTGAAGTAATTAGTTGTTTCAAAAATAGGTTACAATAAAACTTTGGAGGTACACTGCCATAATAAATGTTCAGCAAATGTTTGTGATGACATATCAACATATGTAACATGGATTTGTCTGCCTAGGTTCTCTTCAAACAGGGACCGATCTTTCTGCATTATTCCACACAACAGAAGATTGAGAACTACAATTCTATCTGCAGCATATGATATCGATTTAAAGTTAATACATGAAGTACAAGATTTTTTAAGGGTTTCCTATGTAATGACTTTCATAAATCAGTAGCTCCATACAATTATATCAATACACCAAGAACATTTCTGATAAATAAAAAAAAATTATTTCATCACTGAGAGTGCTGCTTTCATGTTAAAAGCTGATGACTGGCATAATATTGTGTCATAACCTTACTTGTCCCATGAATAAGATCCAACTGATTGGAAATCTCAATTTTTCAAATAAGATTAAAAGTATATCCAATTAAATGTCCATAATGCTATTTTCATGAATTACTGCAATAAATTTGAGGTCTTTTATCTTAGAATGCATCAAAAACTTTCTCTGAGACATTGAAAATATTGATATTTAAAATATTCAGATCCTAAATTTCCACAAGTGAAACAGTTCTATAATTTTTAATCATTGCAAACAAAATAAAGAAATAAAAATAAATTAAGCTCCAAAACTCTTATCATAAATTCCCCCTCTTAAAAATATTCACAATATAAACAAAGGATAAGAAAGAAAACAGGCACCAAGTATGAACACTGCTACACAAAACTTAAACAAGCTAGAGCAAATCTATTTCTATGGCAGATAAATGCATTATAACTTAATCAATAAATCTACATAGAGAAAATAAACACTCAATCCTAAAAGGGTGTGATTTAAAATGGGGTGTATTATCTATGAATATTACCTATATAACATGCATTTGCCCTAAACAGATCACAGTCTTCAGAACAAAAACCAATGGGTTTGATAGATTCAGCCTTAAAAACATAAACTAAAACTAACAATTTTTTAACGCTAAGTTTATTTCTTCCCCATTTCTTTAAATTTCCTAAATCTAGGTTTACAATTAATTGCTTTCTCTGTATGTTATGCAAGCATACACAAGAGATATTCTAAACATTCAAATTCACACATAACGAGATCACTATGGTAAAAATATATATTATATCAAAATACTAAATTAGTCTCTGTGGATTTTCTTTCATCACATATATTTTACTACTCTATATGTTTGATATTAAAAGTAAATGCACTAGTAAGTTTAATAAATAATATAGTTTATATCACTCAACAATTCTGCATTCAAACAGAACAAAATGCTCAACAGAAAATGAGTATGTTTGATATATATGTTGCTAATATAACATAATGGTTAGAAGCCAATTTTAGTTTCACTATCAAGAAGACCTAGGCTTTTATAATCTCACCTAACATCAATCAACATTAAGTACAAAACTTAATGATCATAACAGAAATACAATTAAAAAACACTACTAATTTCCCTTTCATTATAAAACTATCATGGATTGAGCATGGTTGAAAGAAATTCATCATAGGACACCCTTCCATTTAGTTTTTCATCAAACTCTGTCAGAAGATGGTAGAAGTCTTCATTGCTGAAAAAAACATTGCAGGACACCAAAGCCCTCTTAAAATCTGCCACGTTTAAGTATCCTTTATTGTCCATGTCCAACCGTTTAAATGCTCTTCTTAGACTCTTGTGTTCTTTGATCAACTATGGGTGGAAAAAAATGAAGGAAAATAAGTTTCATGAGAATACCTCATATATATATATATATATATATATATACACACACAAACATTTTAACAGTGCTAATAAATATTTATTTAAACATTATAACTGATTAGATGTGAATATCAGTTATGAAGTATCCTATCCTCTTATGGTAAATAAAACAACTGAACAATAATAAGTCAATAAGTATGGAAGGAAGGCCTCATTTCAATATTTTAAATAATATGACTTAAATATTCTCAACAATCAAGTATTAATCAACATGGAATTGTCTCGCTTCATAATGGTGCAGTCCCTCACTGGACATGTTCAATCAGTCAGTTTTTAATGGTGAATGAAGATAATACTCCATCTTACACTATAAAGACCTAAGAGAAAGCTCAGATATTATGCTGCTTTGTCAATTAGACTGTGAGTGTGTAAAATCTCATGGAACTGTATATAATATTAAAATATTTCCTTCAAGAAATGTGAGCTTAACCTTTATGATCATGTCATGTTTCATAATCTTCATACTTGAGCTGCGAATTACATTTGATTTTTAATTCTGCAAATAATTATCAAATAAGCATAATCATTTCTTTTCTCAGTACATAAATTCATGCATATTTCTTTACTATTTTCCTAAAACATATTAATAATATAAATTTACAAGCATACTGTATGTATTCACTTATAATTCAAGTCAATCTGTAAATTATACATGTTATTAAAGGCAATTTTTTTCAAGTGTCCATTCAATAACTTTCAGAGATGCATTTTCCCATCAAAATCAACCATTACAGACCCAGGTATGCCTTCATATAATGCACTTGCCAATCAGAGTCTATGTAGTTTGTTCTACTGATTACTTCTAATAAACTGCATAGACCCAGGTCTGACAATGCATTATGTGATGGCAGATCTGGGTCTGTGCACTTTACAGCTTGACAATAAGGCACATGGAAAAAACTAAAACTTATATCCCTTTAATTGGATATTGTTTGGATGTTGGTTCACTATTTACTGTCAGTTAATTAAATTTTCAAAAAATAAAAATTCCATACAACAAATTACAATATATGTAAAGTTATATTCAGCTGTTTGAATCTCAGTAAATACAGTTTAAAAAAGATATCAATGGTAAGTAGATGCAGCATGCAATCAAAATACTATTTAATATTAATTATAATATATACTTGCATATGAGTTTACTGCAAACTCCATAGACCCAGATCTGCCATTGCATAATGCACCAGAATCTTTGAATAGGAGTAATGTGTGCTACAAAGAGCATTGAATCTCAGGGTGTATTATGTGATGGCATATCAGGATATCACCAGTACATTGTTTGCAATTGTACTACACCTATAAGCCAGTATAATCAATAGCTCTTTTTTTTGCCGGCATTGATCTCAGATTTTCTGTTGCTGATACACTGTTACAGATTCAGTAAATATTTGATAACTATTAGTCAAAAAGATCAATCTTTACATAAGTTAGACAAATTTATCTTGGAATTGCTTTTTGATTTGCTTAATTTTGGATTTAATTTAAAACTTCTTATATAAAGATTTGACATTAAAGTACACAATTTGAATACAAGAGAAAAACAAATCAACATTATGTTTAATGAATTTTGTTTACTGAATTATTCTTTGAACCGCACAATTTTCTTGAAGAGTTAGAACTTTTAAAAAAATCCTAAAAGAAAGGCATGTTTCATGAAGAAACTACACTTCTACATTTTAGAAGTATATACATTTAGATTAAGTTTGACTAATTGTAGGAACTATACTGATTTCATATTTATCTGTGAAAATTGCTGTAAGATTTCTTTCTAGAAGTTTAAAAGTTAAAAAGCAAAATTTTTGGAATATTTTGTGAATTTTAGATATAATTTGTCCTAGCTTTAATACAGTTTTCATTTTCCGTATGGAGTATTAACATTTTACTGTGTCTTATAGTAGCATTTAACAGTATTCTATATTAGCATTTAATTGCAACCTATATAAGCATTTTACTCTATTCTATATTATAATTTTACATTATACTATAAAACATTTTTCTGGGTGACTAATCTTTCCATCAACAATGATATCATCAAACACTTTTTAAATTTTTTTTTCATCAACTGTTCATTTCTTTTATCTCACTTAGCTGACATGTCATTTAGTTGCAGTCATTTCATTGATATATCAATATTGATATGAACATCAAGAAATGGCATTATGTACATAAAACTAAAAGAAAAATAGTTTAGAAATGTTATTTAATAATATTCACTATTTTCAGTAGACAAAAATCAATTGTTCTGACTGTCCTATATTAACTTTTTCCTATATCCCACATTAGTATTTTAAATTCAACATACACAATACAAAATGTTTGTTATATAAGCTACAAGATGCATAATGTACAAAGTAATAATAATTAATAATACAGGCATAATTAGCAGAGAGAGAGAGAGAGAGAGAGAGAGAGAGAGAGAATGTTCATCACTATCAGAGTATAATTGTATTTAACTTTGCACACTAGTAAGCTAAGGAAATCATTAAGTAGTGAACAATATGGAAAACAGACTAGGAGAAAAAAACATAATCTGTTTCATAAAGAAAGATAATGTCCAAGTTAAATACAAATTCTAAAAAACTATAATGCACAGACAATTCAAGTATGAAGTTTGTATCTGAGAAATTGAATGATAGATGATTGCTGAGGTCATAAAACATAAATAGTGATAAACAAAACTTATAAAATCCCACATTTTATTCCATGCAGCAAGATTTTTTTGTGAAATACTCTATCAAAACTACTATTAATCTGGTGGAAAATATGAAATAAGATAACTGATTTCTTGTCTCATACAATTTGCTTTAATATATTTTATATCTTTGCACTGACTGAACTATCAGTAGATATTCAACAAACACAATCTCTATAATATCAACACATAACCAATTAATAATTTGCCATTATTTTACATTTTGCCAAATATATTCAGGAGTCCTTTTATTTTTGCAAAAATAATTGGCTTCAAACTGACAAATTATCTCTTGACATCATTTGGTACATATTTTGTTTTGCATGCAACAATCAAGCCCTTTTGAATCAAACCTCAAATTAAGTAATCAATGTACCTTTCTGATATGTCAATCAACCATGTGTTATGTATACTTAATTGTATGAGTGTTTAATTTCTTTTTGTTCAGAATTAATGAGTGTAACAACCAACCTGAATAGTAACATTTATTTTGTAGACAAAATAATACATAGCTAATATTTTTCTGTCATTGTAGATTATGTTTTTAATTCTAAACATTATTGCTTCAGTTTGCATCATAGATACAGTCTTGATTCTCACTTTGGGAGGTTGCAGAAATGAATTTTTCTTTAAGATTATAGAGTATTTTCAGAAAATGGTAATAGTGATCTAGGTCAAGTTGAAGGGTATATATATATATATATATATATATATATATATATATATATATATATATATATATATATATATATATATATGTGTGTGTGTGTGTGTGTGTGTGTGTGTCAGGATTACTCATTCCAACATCAACATCAACTCTTATTGTGGAGTTCAGTTTTTATTTGAGAAGATATATTTATTTAAATTATTCACTGGAATTAGAAAGAGCATAAAAAATATTTTTTGGACTAAATCAATAGTTTGGGATTACTATGACTTAATTCAATGATATTTTTGATATCTAATTGTGATACATCAAGACTTGGAACATTAGCACACTGCAGGCTCTTAGAACCTCAACATATTCAAAATTTAAATTCAAATGGATCACCACTGGAATTTTTTTTGAAATCTATACTTTTTAACTTGTTATAGAACCTTTAGTATTATTTGGGATTTAATTCATAATACTGCAAATTCTTTTTAAATTTCACTTTGAGTTCTTGAAAAACAAATTATTTCTTCTACTTTAGAAAATTTGCTCTTTTCTGTTGCTGAGTTTAAAACCATAGAGTCATGATACATGTAAAGTTACATAATCTTGATTAACGTGGGAATTGTTCCCTTAGTTAGGATTAAACTTTAGGAAATTTATAGCAATGCTGGGCCAAAATATTTCAGAAACTATTGCTGCTCTTACCTGGATCAAATTTTAAAGTTGTCCTCATTTTGTGTTAAGTGATAAATCTGTACACTTTTATATTTATATGTATTAATAGATTTTGTCTTACCTAAATGCATGTGCGCTGGATTTAGAGCAATTTTTAGAATAGTCCAATGTTTTCACCTGAAATGATGTGGTGTAATTTGAGAGGAAATACATGTGCATTTACAGAACTTGTAAACCAACTTCCAAGCATGAGGCATTGAGTACCCTAGCATACAATGTTTTAAAAGGCAAATGTAGCAATAAGGCTGGTGCCATGGGTTCAAAGACATATATATCAGAATAATTTCCAGTTATCTGGTAGAAACTTTTTGTATTTGACATGTTTAACTGTGTTTTCTACAATGAACAACTTCATCAGAACTGGGGAGTCACAGTTGCTCAAGTAATAGAGCAATGGACTCAATCCACTGGATGTCAGCTTTGATATCCACCCATTACATAGTCAACAACCAGGTGCTAAAAGTGCTGTTAAAACCCAAAAAGCCTCCCAAATATGATGAATACAATGAAGTCTTGGCATCTTTTGAATGAATGAGAAAGGTGTTCACTCTAAGGTTCCGACCTATGACATCAGGTGAAAATAGTACTACAGTTTCTTTCAGAGAAAGTCATTCTGTGCTAATTTTTGAAAAGCAAAAGTTAATAACAGCATATTTGAATGGAGTAAGTAAAATTTGTTAATTTTATCCAGTCGCTTATAATGAAGAAGTTGAAAATATGATTTCATATTGTTGCCATGGAAATCAGTCACACTGTTGTTATGGAAACCATCCTGAAGAGAATTTTGATAGAGTAATGTCCTATGAAACATTTGTAACAGGTTTGATCAAAACTAACTGAGCTGTTCTGGACAAGACAAAAATATGTTTTCCATTTGGGAAATAGAATACACATTATGACTAGGGAACCATCACAGTTTTTATAAAACATGTCCTGTCAAACATTCCTACAAAGATTAAATGAAACTGTCCAAATTGTTTTTGAGAAGAAGTTGTAAAGTGCAACATTATGGATGTACCATGCCAGACAAGAGGAGTATACCATAAGGCAAGGTGAGCTAAGGAGACTCTCTACTAAACATTATTAGAAAGATCAATAGCATGCTATGCCACTATGGGTATAGCCTGAACCTAGGGTGAACATTGAAACATTGAACATTGTCTGTTTAGTCAGTAGATATATGTTTACTGGGTAGTTACCAAGCTATAAGCCAGGAACAGTCCCATATACTCCTGTGTCCACATTGTATGTACTTGTGCTTTGATCTCTAAATGCCCAAAGGAAATGGCAATGATCTCTAAATGCACATAGAAGGTATACATGGTTGTAGGATAAATTTGTTAACAGTTTTCAAGTTATGGCCCAGGATGTGACTAAGGGATATATATATATATATATATATATATATATATATATATATATATATATATATATATATATAATTTAATACAAGTAATACTATCATACAGGTTAGAGAATTTTAATTCATACACTACAGAGTTTTTAACCCAGCTCTGTGAGTATACGGCACCCATGCATGGCTTTTCCTGCATACACCAACCCATACCCCATCATGACTTAATAAAGCATGCATCACCAATAAATAATGGCAATGAATCAGTGTTATATGAACTCGTGCATAGCAGACACATTCGCATGATGACATAGGAATTAATTTTCATATATATACACAGTCATTCCATATTCCTATCAAAGTAATCAAGGTATATAGGATTTTTATTACAAAGAATTATAAATATATACCAAACAGAACATCAAGTGCTATCCCTGGATTCTATAGATAAATGCTTGATAAGGGTAGGCAGAATTTAATAATTTAAAACAAATAACACTATCATACAGGTTAGAGAATTTTAATTCGTACTCTAGTGAGTTTCGAACCCAGGTCTGTGAGTAAACGGCACCTATCTCCTTACCTGCACACACCAGCCCATATCCCATCACAACTAAGCACACATCACCAATAAATGATGGCACTGAATCAGTGTTATATGAACTCGTGCATAGCAGACACACCTGCATGATGACCTAGTAATTATTA
This sequence comes from Potamilus streckersoni, assembly GCA_016746295.1. Lineage (NCBI taxonomy): Eukaryota > Metazoa > Mollusca > Bivalvia > Unionida > Unionidae > Potamilus > Potamilus streckersoni. The sequence continues at coordinate 220,237 of JAEAOA010001032.1, forward strand.
CAGTAATTATAATAATTTCTGTTCTGTTTGGTTATATTTATATTTCTTTTCATATATATATATATATATATATATATATATATATATATATATATATATATATATATATATATATATATATATACACCAATATTTTTCTGCCCTTGAGGCGGAATATAAAAGAGTATACATAGCCTAGACCTTATTGAATATACACAACTTAAGATCAAAATTATTTTAGAAACTGTTGGAGAGTTTCAAGAGGTGACAACTCTTATGCACATCTACAGACCACCCTCTGTCCTATCCATAAGTTTCAAGTCTTTATCTTGAACCTTATAGAAGTTGGAAGTTGATAAACTACATTGGATGAAAAGATAGTGAGATGAATGAATTAAGAAAAGATGAACAGGATGACATATTTCCCTGTTTTTTTTTCAAGAAATTGTCAGAGGAACATTTAGATAATAAGTTTGGTCAAAACATTCCCACCAAAAGCAATCTACACTTTAAAAAGAGACAATGTTAAGCAAAGCTATTTTGAGCATGAATTCAGATAGAAATTATTTAGAGTTAGAACACAGTGTTCCCTCCTTTAACAGTTATATTTTTAAGATGACTGCTTACAAAATGTTAATCATTTGTGATGATTGTCTTCAAAACAATACAAAATAAAAATCTGCATTTTTTAAAATTGCTGCTAATTTCATTTCCTTTCATTTATGACTGATCGGCACTTGAAACCTCAAGAAATGGAGAATTGATTACATTCTCACATTTAAATGCAATACAGCCAAAGCTATAGTTGTTGCAGCCACAACTGCAGTTATCTCAGCAGAAAGGTGAGAGAAAACCCTAAATAAAAAAATTACACACCATAATCAATAGAAACAAATTAAGTAAGAAAATAGACTGGTATTCTAGCTCTAAAATCTAGCTTTTGCTCAGTTTACTTCATGAGATGTAGTTCAAACAATAAAAATAGCCAAAGTTGGATATTGAAAACCTTGATAAATAATTGATAAGGAAGAATAAAAATTTATTCCCTAAAGTTAATATTGTTAGACATTTAATATTGCAACTGTTCTATAAAGTTTTCAACCAATCTTAAAAATAGCTACTACATGCATAAATGAAAAAGAAAAAAAGAAAGCCTGATATGATTTTAATTTAAGAACATATACTTTCTTTGGTATATAATTTTGCATGCATGATACAAGAAGATATAGACTAAATACAAATATACAGTGTTTCTATATCACCTGTTTTCTCATGCTTTTGAGAACCATATGTACAGTTGTAGACACCAACTGTTCATCTCTATTTTGCTGATGATGCAAAATGTTAAAATGTTTATTAGTGTAAACAAACATAAAATAACTTGCCCTAAAAACTTTAAAAATTCTATGCTGCTAGATTATTACACTATCAGTGATGTTAAATGTTCCTCTACTTTTGCAGTGGTCATTGTGTTATTGCAAAGTTATAAAAATATCAAAGTAGCAGTAGTTCTATTCCAGCTTTTACATAGTATTTATATAATTGACTGTTAGTGAATTAGATAATTAACAAAGAAAAAACAACCCTAATATTAATTTCACTTTCGAAATGGGTCAAAATTAAAAGGTCAGTGATATTTAAAAACAGTTTTCTACTACCAATACCAGGACTAGAAAGGTTACTACCACCAGCGCTAAGGTTCAGGAAGTTTTCTACCACCAGCGCTAGGTCCAGAAAGTTTTCAACCACCAGCACTAAATGCAGAAAGGTTTCTACCACCAGTGCCAGGTCCAGAAAGGTTGTACCTTTTGCATAGTTCTTCTTTCAATTTTCTTTTTCCATTCCTTTGACATAGATTGAATATATTAAATTTGGAGTAATCATAATGGACATTGCTGAGATTATTTGGTTTTTTTAAGCCAGTAGGACAGTGATCAATGTCACATGCATTTAAAGTGTTTAATACTGTATTTTTGCCAGCTTGTACTATTCATCTACAGCAACATGCTGTTGCGGGTTTAAAGCATATTTAAGACAATTTTCAATAGCTTTGGTGCCAGGGTTACCAGAATAGACATAAACAGCCCAAGTTTTTTAGCTTTTTATAAATAATATTTTAAGAAATGAGTTTCAACACAATCAATATATTGAAGTTCAGGCAGGCAAATGAAACTAATTCACTAGGTGTTCACAGTGTTGGATAAATGACACCATTTTACTTGGTGCTCACAGAGTGTTGGATAAATGACACAAATTCACTAGGTGCAGTGTTGAGTAAATGACACCAGTTCACTAGGTGCTCACAGTGTTGGTTAAATGACACCAATGCACTAGGTGTTCAGTGTTGGGTAAATGACATCTATTTACTAGGTGTTTGGACACTGTTGCAATGATATCATATCTCAACTATAGTGTGTTAACAGCCAGTGAGTATATGTTCTTTGCCTTCTTGCTCTGCAATATTATGTCTGCATCTAACAGAGATTGGGTTTGCCCCATTTCAACATTCCAATACAGTAAAAAGATCCACCAGAACAGAAAAGATCTCAAGAAAATTAAATCACACATAAATCTATGAGCATTGTCATAATTTATAAAGCAACACAATAACAAATGGCCAAAAATATGTATTGTTTAATCAATTTTATATCAAATTTTCACTCTAATATATTTTGTTGTCTTATTCATATGCAGTTTGTTTACTTAAATTTTACATAAATTTGTAATGGGAAATTCTATATTAGGTTCATCAAAATCTGTAATGTCCACTCTGGTGTTATATGTTAACAGAATTTTGTCTTCATTTGTTTCCACTTTGTCCTCAATTATTCCACATACAATGTATTTTCCACAAAAATAATGAGACTGTTAGCTTTGAGAGCTTTGTCACATTTGCTTTATCATAAACTGAAGCCTTTGCTAAATCAACAAATAAATGTATTTACAATCGTTATTCTGTGGGAAAGGGTTATATGCAAGATTTGGAGACCTGCTTTATTAAATATTTTCGACATAAATTATAATTACTGGTGTATCATTATCCTGGTAATATATATATGTGTGTGTGTGTGTCTGTGTGTGTTCATGTATGTAATTGCTTTTTCAGATGTGAAATATATGAAATATGTCTATGTTACACTCAACTTGACCTCATACTAGCAACTTATCAAATTTTTTCAAAAGCCATAATTATGCTTAGAAATTAATAGTACAAACCATTAATTTAATATCATACAATGTAATGGTAACTATAAGAAAGCATATTCATGATCAGAATAATTCCATTATGTGATATGCCTGGAGTGCATTCAGGGATTTTGGCACATTAATGGAAGCCCTTTCTGGGAGTAATTTCTGAATGTGAGTGGGTGGTGAGACCAAGAACACATAATAGTGTGCATAATGCCATAATGGTTTATCATCAACTAAAAAGTACATTTGTTATAGTGTTCACCTCCAACCCCAATCCCTTGCCCAACTTTACGAGGTCATCAATTTTGCAATGAAAGATTAATACTATAAAAGAGATAGCCTCTGTTCAGGGCATAACCTCTCTCTGGAGAGAGGCTACATGATAAACTTGTTCAATTTTGTTGATATTTCCTGAAAAATCAGCAAACAAAATGCCATTTTCCACAGCAAATCTGCAAAAGCAAAACTGAAAATTAAAAAATTTATTGCAAATTTAGGGTGGTCATCCTGGTCCATTCAAAGCTAATGGTGCATTATCAGTCTATGCAGTGTGCAATCTGTAATGCACTATACTGCATTAGGCAGTGCACTATAATGTGCAAGGCAATGCAATTTTGGTGAACATCTTCAGAAGCATGAAGTATTACAAACTGGTGGTTGTCTTTTGCATAGTGTAAAAATTTATCAACTATTTGTGCATAATTCTGCTTAACGAAATCCAATACCATTACTTAAGTGTACCAGTACTCTCCATTTCACCAAGGTGCACCAGCTCTTTCAAAATAATTCAAAAGCTCATTTGCTATGTGGTACCAATATTCTTGTTGTAATAAAACATCTCAGTAAATGTGATGTAGGGTCTTGTTCTTTACAAATGCAGTTCTGTTTACTATTTTATAACTTGATGTGGGATTCTACTTTTATTAGGAAATGCACATTAAATACACTTTTGCAAAATTTAGTTAAGGCAAATTGTATGCAACCACATGAAAGACAGGTAGGTGTGTTTGTATATAATTATAATTCATTCAATTTTGCTTAAGTCTGAGAGTTGATCTCAATGATCTAATACCTTTATATGCAGTTTTTGGTGCATAAAAGACCAGATTAATATCTATTATTTTCTATTTTAAACTGTTCAAATAGAATCTTGCAAAGTATCCACATTATAAATCTGCAGTTCAAATGGAGTACTGCATAGTATGCAATCTATAATTCAAATGGAGTACTGCATAGTATGCAATCTGTAATTTAAATGGAATATTGCACAGTATGCAATGTTTAGTTCAAATGTTGTTTATCCACATGCAAATCCACAAAGAAAAGAGGAAATATTTGAAAACCATGCTGACTTCTACTTTTGTGAAAAATATGCCTTTCCTGACTCCTGGTCACTTAAACAGATTACTGAATACATTATCTTTGCAGGCAGGCTGTTTTGTTTTGTAATGGAACTTTAAAGTCAAATTGGAAAACAAAACAGCAGTAAACTAATCTGATGAACAAACTGCTAAACTTGTACTGATTTGTTAACAAAATACCAATTGAAATATCATAGAGTTCTGTGTCAATTCAAAATACATATTTCTCTTTAAGATCAATAAAAGTTTTTGTTCTGAGGTGGGTTTTTTTAAAATTAATGTAACTTGAGATTTCAAACATTGCACAACAATCTTACTGGGATAAAATCACCTTTCATAAAGGCAGACATGTTCATTTGGATTCTAAACAAGACTTGAGTGTCACTGCAGATTCATAATAATAGACTGATAATATGATGCAGGATTTACAATGGCACACCTTACAATTTAACTTTGCTTAAAAAACAAGGATTCTCAACTCAGATTTCTTGCAATTATTAAAAGTAGACATTTTAATGGTATGTATATCCATTGTTCATTAATGGCAAATAAATATATTTTCAAGTCCAAAAATATCTATGCACAAAAATAAGTTATGTGAAAATCTAATTGATTAACAACATCAGGCTCTATGCCATTGCAACCAGATCCTGTCTTTCAGGCTGTAGCAATCCCTTATCTGTTAGACCAAAATCAATCCTTGAATTATAAACTTACACTTTTTGACAACTATTCAGCCTGAAGTAGTATAGAAAATGACATTGGTTATACAATTTATATTCTCTGAAAATAATAGAAACTTAGCAAAAATATGAATGAGACAGTTTAGATACTAAATTGTTGAAACATTGCCTTCATTCTATATACAAATCTGATAAATAATGCAAAACAAAAATTATTTTTTTTAAAACCTGAGAGAAATAGTGGGATACATCCAGGTGATCTTCACTAAAATATCTATATACTTCTTTATATGTGCTATATTATGTCTGTTTTAATACTCTCCTTCATTTCTTAATATAAAAAGAATAGTCATGTAATAAATTTAATATAAATAAAATTCAAGAACAAATGTTTGTCTCACATATTCACCTCTAATTATATGTCCTTCTATTTCCCACAAGAATTTACTATGTAACCTTGGAATCGTAGAACATTATTAAGTATGTACTGATTATGGCAAGTTTTTAAAAAGTCATTTAACCCTAAAACAATTCAATTTATTTCAATGAATCCAGAACAATTTGATAGTTTGGGCCTGACAAATATTTGTTATAAAATAAATATGATGCATTAAAAAGAGAACAAAATAAATTCCAACTACTTTAAAATAATTATTAAATAATTAGTCAATTAATTAATAAATTAAATTGTTTACAATTACTTACCAGATGTTCCAAATTATGTGAAAATTTGCTGTAGGCCTGTGGTTTAGCTTTAGCATTTTTCTCTTCTCTGTTCGCAAAACATTTCATGAATTCAAGATAGCAAAATCTGTTAATTGAAATTAAATAAATTTAATTAAGTTATTGAAAAATCTTAATAAAACTGGAGAAAATTACATTTAAGAAAAAAATTAATTCACACAGGATATTTTTTTCTCTCTGCATAAATAATGGATATTTTTTCATGTTATACAAGAACAACATAATAATTTAATGAGTGGCAAAGCCACAAGTTAAAATAAATTTATTTTTGCCAGAAGATAAAATATGTCTGGTATTTCTACAGGAAAAGAGAATTTTCTTTTTTATATACCAAAATTGCTCCTAAATCTAAACTAGAAGAGTAAACCCATTTTTCAGTGTATAATCCCACCCTCTTTTTGTAAAACAACCTAAATTAGCTTATTATATTAATATCTGCAACTTACGACAGCAGTAGGATTATAAAGGCCTATTCTCTCGCAGCTAATGAAAAGTTTATAAATTTTGTACAGTATTTTACTCTGTGTCACAACAAAGCAAGTCTATATCAGCAATGCTTCATGGCTGGTATATCAAGGTATCAATGTTGTCAAAATGGTAAGGGGAAATAACTTAATAGAGACCCGGATGGCATCTATTCAAATTTTGTCAGTAAAGCATTATTTCCATGTCGAAAAGGTAATGCAGTTTCTATTTATTTGTTCTATCTAACAAAATGCTCATTTGTTTTAGATAGTTGAAACTTCTGCTGATGCAAACAATAAAGCATTGCAATGCGTTATAGGAAATCTTCTGTTTTCACATGTGAAGATGTTATGGTAAAATGTTCACATGTTAAAACATATTGAAAATATGTACTTATTTCAACAATATTTTTCATGCTTAATTATGTAACAAAAAGTAAATATTTTAATAAACATTTGTTGTGCATAACATATATTAAGACATACATTTAATAATGGAGTTACCTGTCTCCTTATAATTTAGTGAAATCAACATAATACAATTTCACATGAGATAAATATACTTGGAAGTTTGATGAAATAGTGGAGTTTCTGTGTTAAAAATGAAGATTATATAGCTATTTCGAAGCCAAATCCTTTGCTAAGTGTTTGCATTCTATGACTAGCAATTTTCAAAACTTTTAAACAGATATTCTGAACAGGATTCTCCTGCATACTACAGTATCTATTAACAAACACAACTAAATGGTTTTGACATTCTATATGAATTCAATGTCCATAAAGAAGAAAGGAATGTTTTTTAATACTTTTATCTTGGATGATATTATAGTTAAATGTCTTCATAGGGGAACAGATAATTTGACCCCAAAAGATTCTCAATGTACAAAGAAAAGAGTTTTGTTTAGTCAAATATATTACCAGTGGCTAATTGTCCATGAAGAATTCAGTTTAGATTTATTCACCAGACACATAAATCATGAATTTATTGTGACCTAATGGCTTAGTGTACCATGTTAAAATCCAGGTCACCTTACACATGACTTATTGTCACTTAATGACACAGTGTATCATGTTATAAGCAAGGTCACTTTACACATGAATTTATTGTCACTTGATTACACAATGTGACATGATATAATCCACATCACCTTACACTTGACTTTATTGTTAATTAATGGAACAGTGTATCATGTTACAATCAAGGTCACCTTACACATGACTTTATTGTCACTTAATGGAACAGTGTACCATGTTGTAATCAAGGTCACCTTACACATGACTTTACCATCACTTAATAGAAGTATCCAATGTTACAATCAATGTCACCTTACACATGACTTTATTGTAACTTAATGGAACAATCAAGGTCACCTTACACATGACTTTACCATCAATTAATAGAAGTGTCCCATGTTACAATCAATGTCACCTTACACATGACTTTATTGTAACTTAATGGAACAATCAAGGTCACCTTACACATGACTTTACCATCACTTAATAGAAGTATCCAATGTTACAATCAATGTCACCTTACACATGACTTTATTGTAACTTAATGGAACAATCAAGGTCACCTTACACATGACTTTACCATCAATTAATAGAAGTGTCCCATGTTACAATCAAGGTCACCTTACACATGACTTTATTGTCACTTAATGGCACAGTGTACCTTGTTATAATCCTAGGTCAAGTTACACATGACTTTATTGTTACCTAATACCACAGTGTATTGTATTATAAACAAAGTTACCTTACACATGACTTTATTGTTCCTTAATGGGACAGTGAACCATACTATAATCAAGGTCACATTACATAAGCTTTATTATTACTTATTGCTAAAGTGTACTGTATTATAATCAAAGACACCTCACAATAAGGTGTATTCAATAGCATAACTACTTTATTACAACACCTAGTTCCATAGCCATACATTATGTTATCTGACGGATTGCACTGTAAATAGCTGCTTTATTTTCAGGGACCACTGTACTATAATTTTTTAAGGTTTTACTAAATGCTGTTGGATTATAAATGTCTCCTCAGATTAAAGTATGAACACAATAACTTATTCTGTAGTGGAACTTCTCATACCTTCCATTTTTCTGTAGATCAAATCGACCACATAACTCTGTCTTCTCCTCATCAGTAAGCTTGAACTGCATGCTGTCCATTATATCCTGAAATCAGCATCATGAAATATAGCTAAATAATATTGCCAAAACAAAGCAATGCAAAACTAGTTCTGTGAAATTCACTCTCATGTCTATGCTAAGACAAAATCCAAACAATATTGTTGATGATTTTTTGTAAGAAAGAAAATGTCCAGATTTTGCAGTCTCCTAAAGCAGGTAAAACAGTAATTTTAATTATTACATGATTCCTATGATATGGTTTTACACCAATTTACATAACACCTGTCCATGTGATTTAGGATAATCTATAATATTCTATTAATATCATTATGTCCTTCCATTATGTATATTTGTATGGTCATATGCAGCTGAAATGGTAATTTGCTATACTGAAACAAATGGAATTTCAACACTTTGCATTAATAAAACAATTAGCAATATTTGTTTGGGTGGATATGAAGTTATATGAGCCTGTTAACCAATGATGCTGACCTCCTCTTTGGATCATTTATTCCAAATTTGACTGTTTTATGTGACTTCTAACTCAACCTCAATTAAGGTCAATAATTTTATTGTCTCCCTCTTGGTTCTTGTCACACCCACAGGTGGTACATGAGGCATCCATGAGTCTTCACAAATCCATATTCATATAATATCAGTGGTTTATTTAGTCTATCTTTGGAGACAAAATACAAATGGCTTCTAATTAATCAACCATTAACAAGTGTCCATCTTCTTCATCCTTAATGACAATTGTAAGGTGAAGGGCCTTTGGTATTCAAACAGAAACTTTTAAAGAAACATGTTCTTTCATGCTTTGTTTTATGAAAGCCACTTTGTGCATATTTAGGATGCAGAAAATTTCAAGAGAACATATCCAATGCTGGAGTTCTGCATAATGATAAAGAAATACTGTGTCAAATGTATTTATGTAATTAATATTTTAAATTTCTTAAACATTTAGTAAAATATATTATTTTCAAGACTGACAGAATATATGAACAAGGTTTAACATCACTGATGCTAGTTACATTTAACAAGAGTCACTAAATGGGATTGACTTTACTGGTGAGGAGAAAATATTCAGGAATTTTAAGTTAAGACCAAGTTTTGCTTCTAACTGCTGTGTGTTGAAACCATTACTAATATCCTTTACTGATAACAAGCATTCCATCATAGTGGACATCATTTAAGACCAAGTATACATTTTTGGAAATCTTTCAGTGAAAACCACATGTTAATATGACTATTCATTCAGACGGACTAGTAACAGTAAGAGTTTCAAAAAAAGCCTTCATGGCAGTCATAATGGCTGTGTGATTGGCACCATTTTCTATTAGCATAAACTAGGTATCATAAGAAGTCTACTGGTGAAAACCCTAAGTTGATATACCATCCATTTGGGTGAAGAGATAACAATATTTTCAAGATGACCCACCTCAGTGGCCATTTTTAGTACCAATTTAGCATCATAAAAATTCTCTTGATTAAAACTCCCATGTCAAAATGATTTCCATTTTCAAAATGGCCACTATAGCAGCCATACTAAATATCAAATCAGAACAATTTTAATTTAAGACTGCCAAGACACTGTAAGAAGTATTCCAGTGAAAACCAAATGCTGTTAGAACTTTTTGTTTTTTATTAGTAACAATAGCACAATTTTGCAAGATGACTGCCATGGTAGCCATATTGAATATTAGATTATTTTATTTAGGGCCATCTATATGTCATAAGAAGTCTGCTGGTGAAAGCATGGTATCAATAAAACCAGCCATCCAGGAGAATTCGTAATAATGAGATTTTCTAGATGGCCATTCTAGTAGAAAGACTGGCACCAGTTTTTATTTCTGATTAACTGGACATAATAAGATTTCTTAAAGAGAAAACACATTGATGATATGACTATTTATTCAGGTCAATTAGTAATAACAAGATTTTCAAGATGGCCACTGTAACAATGATATATGTCTGAAGAGCACAATTTTAATTAGTTGAGAAAAAAAACATTTATTAGCTTATTATTATTGTTGTTGTTGGTATTACATTATTATTGTTGTTGTTGTTATTACTATTATTATTATTATTATTATTATTATTATTATTATTATTATTATTATTATTATTATTATTATTATACTCCAACATATCTGAAAAGTTTTGCATGACAATACCTTCATTTCCTCTATAGTGATAGTAGCATGTCCATTTCTGTCAATGTACTTAAACACAGACTTCAGTCCTTCCCAATTATTGACAACCTGTAATAAAAAATATGATGGCATGTATGCTTCAATGAAAACACCATTAGACTTCTGAACTAGAAAAGAAATCTTTGAAACTGTAATAGAAGGTCATGACATTGTCTGTAACACAACTTTAAATATCAAAGTTACAAATAAGGTACCTACGTCAGTTCTGACTTTGACCAGCAGTGACTTTGTGCGAACACTCTTCACAGATCCCTGGGAAGAAGCAACTGACCCAGCAGTTGTTGGAGGCTGTTTTATGCTCATTTCCATTTGTTGCTTAGCTTCCTGCTTTGCTTGTACATTCTTTTCTTTCCTCTCACGTTGAACTCTCTTTGCTTCTTCAACCAACTCGGTTGTATCAGCTAAAAAAGACATAAAAATGAAGCTTGGCTTGTATTTTTGCAATTACAATACAAAATGGTTCCAAAATAATTCACATTATGTTGGCACATTTTATCTGTTCAGCAGAACAAGTTATGTTCCACTAAAGGCCAGTAAAAGGTTTTCATGAAACAAAAATCATTTGAAAACAAAATGGAAATTATATATACATTTTGATCTACCATATGTACTCACTTATAAGTTGAGTCAATTGTAAACAGCATAGACATTGATCTGCCATCACATAATGAACTGCATATCAGAGTCTATGTTGTTTGTTCTACTGATCACTCTAAACAAATAGCATAGACCCAGATCTGCCAGTGCATTTTGTGATGGCAGAGCTTGATCTATGTTGTCTGCAGCTGAAGCTCACTTATAAGCAGGTATGTATGGTAATTAAATAATTGTGTATCTAGACATTTTTTAAAATCCCAATTTTGTTATAAGCATATAAGCAAACTGTAAAACACAATATTAAATGGTATAGATGAATTAAAATATAGATAATCATCTTCTACTGTAAACATTCTGTTTTCCATCCATTTCATTTAAATGAGTTAGTACATAGATGTCAAACTATTTCTTTTAAAACCATTTCAACTTCTAATTTCATAAAACAAGTTCAGTCTAGTATACATCTTTATATAAGGTTATTTAATTGATCAAAGTGCTATTTTTTAATGCTTTAAATTTTCTTGAAACTACTTATTATATAGGTAATGAAACATTATTAAGAAGTCCTAATATCATTTACACATAAATATATTCTTTGAAATTGAAAAGGAGTGCTTTAGTAATTATTAAAAAAAGAGATAGGAAGAAAATATTAATATGAAATAGCAGAAATTAGAAAACTTTAATTTGATACAAAATGTGTCATGGTAATTATGCTGAAACAAAGTACAATGTTTTAGTATCTGTTTCAAAAACACAAATTAACTGCATTAAGTTTAGGATTTTGCCCATGCAAACACAACATACAGCTGTAAAACTCCTCTACTGTGTCACTTCAAATCAATCAGAAAACAAAACAAATCTATTTATTAAAATGTTATAAATATATTGTCACAATTAGACTGTCATCACCAAATCCAATCATTCATATGACATTTTCAACTCTTCAATGTTAAGGTACCTCAAAAGCTGCATTTCAGCCTTAGATACATATAATGTAAGAAAAGTATAAATCCCTTAAACAATTTTAATATGCAGTGTTGCACCAAAAAAATGACAAACAAATTTTTCATCATTTGCAAAGTCCAAGAGAGCAGATGTTTTTCTCCATTTGTTCTAGATATGGGATTTCAGAACAGAACTCCTGTAGACAATAGCCAATGAGCAGTGAAATTTTGTAAAAGACAAAGAATTTTTAATACTGTTCTTATGAAAATGACACAAGTATTATCAAATATCAAAAGCATTATTTGAAATAAATTATATAGCAAAAGTCAGGAATTCACGATTTCCCAAAATCTCTATGGGCAGCTGAAGTAAACAAGTACAAACTGATATGGCAGTGAAAGGATGAAAAACCAGCACACTTACAACTACAGAGATTAAAAGCAAGACACATCATTCATATCATCTCAAGTCTATTCTACAAAATGCTGTGCCTTTTGCCTCACCATCATCTTCCTCCTCTTTGTCTGGTATTGGTGATTCAAGTATAGGTTCTAGAAATAACCAGTTATACTGTTTGACACTGTTTGTTATAGATGACACAAATATAGGTAATAGAAATAACCAGTTATACTATCTGGTACAGTGTGACCCAGTTATAGCATGCTCTATTATAACACGAATTGTGATACAATACAGTCATGGCATGGCTCCTGAAATTTCATATGCAAGTGTTTTTCTCACACATAAAAATCATTTCTTTCTTATTAATAGTACATGTAAAAAAGTTTATTATCATTTTGGGGATGAAAAATGAATATAAATTCAAATATAAGATAATCATGGCATGACTCCTAAAATTGTATATGTATTTTTATTGTACATGAAAATATTTCTTCTTCAAAAGTATGAAAAATAATGTGAAAGCATTTTATTTTGGGGAAGAGATCACATACGAATTTGAATTCAAAACAAACAGATTAGCGTAGCTTCTGAAATTTTAAAATTTCATAATTTTTTTAAGTTTTGTACTAAAATAAACATCAAAACTATGATTATCTGAACCAACAGAATTTTCTTTGTGTTTGTATTTAATGCATTCTGTATACAATTGTTCATAAAAGAATATCCAATATGTTATTTAAACTTTATTTAAACGAAGCACCAAGCAATGTGTTGGTTGATAAAAAATTCTCAACTGAATTTATAAATCATTTAGGTACTTTGCTAATCATCAAAGTCCATTGCACTTGTTAAAATTATGATTCAACAATTTATTAAATATCAAAAAATGAAGGCCACCGACGTGTGTGTGGCTCAATAGTGTTGTTTGATGCAAATAGTTTATCAGTAAATAATGTCACCCATTCTCTAGAAAAAAGATCTATTGTTGACTGACAATTCTTTTTGCTGTAGTCATTCAAATGAATAGAAGTAAAAGTTTCAATTAGTGAAAATGTACAACGGATAACAGGATATAAAGCTTTTACTACTAAAGAGAAGAATGAAGCCCTGGACAGGTTTTAAGTCCATTGTTTAAATTTGCCAGTTGTGGAATATGATTGACTTTGCCAACAGCAAATGGGACAGTAACAGAAAAGCACTTGAAAATCAGTTTTGAAAAAAAATAATAAAGTATTATGACTCACAGATGAGAAATTTTAGTCATATGAAATTAAACAATCATTGTTTAGTGACCATAGGACATACTGAACAGTAAATGTTCTTCAATTTTCATTATGAAATTTTTGCTTTTTTTCATTGAATTCAGACATGTAATGATGTGCGACAATTAGACATGTAATGATCTGCAACATTACTTAACATTTTAAACCAGTGTGCAGATCTTCTATAGAATTACATTCATTGTAGATTTACTCAATGCAATTAGATTGGCAGTACAGTACATGTTGCTGATTCTCTTTTCATGCTATACCAGGATAGACAGGTATTTATAAAGAACACACACACACACACACACAAACACACACACACACACACACACACACATATATATATATATATATATATATATATATATATATATATATATATATATATATATAAATGCATGGTTCTCTAAATAAAGTAAAATATTATATATGCCATCTCAGTTTTCACTATATGTATTTTCATAAAATATATATTGATTTAAGAAACTGACTGTCACAATGAAGGACGTATTTTTGTGTCTGAATTTATTACACCCGCTCACCCCCCACAAACCATTTTTGGATTCATGCATCATTTTTTTCACCCAATTGATATGTTTAGTTATAACATAGTTTGAAATATAACACAGATGGGTTCTATGGACCCCAATATTCATTTTATAGTTTACTGATGATTCAAGTACAATTCTAGAAATAACCAATTATAATGTTTGACACTTTTTGGTACTGGTGATTCAATTGAAGTTCTAAAAATAACCAATCATACTATTTGATATCGTATGTGTAGGAATATGCTAATTTTAATAATTATTATTGTTTTTACAGTGCTCACTTTAATTTCTTTCCAACATGGTTACTTAACCCTTTACCTCATAGAGTGTATGGCTTTTTAGCGCTTCTAAATACATGTACCAAAGTTACAGTGCAGTGCACTATAAAAAGAACACCTGTTAACTGTTCGGCTCCATACACAGTGTAGTGTTATATTAATAAGTGCAAAATCAATTTTAACCATTTTCCTTTTTTGGTACACATTTTTTATGTATATAAAGATTAAAGAGTAAAATCCAATCATTATAAATGTACAATTATTTTTCATGGAAGAATTTTTTTTGTACTTTAAAATCTTGAAAGAACTCATTCACTGTCAAGTCAGTGAAGCCATGTGACCAACTACACTTGCCATTTCTCACACTTGAAATTAAACATATCCTTTATCTGCATCTACATCACTAAATGATCTAAATTTGATAATTTAAAAAAATGAATTTCTGCCTGCATTAATATCGGTGCCCTTACTTAAGTTATTGAAGTTTTCATTGTTGTGATTCTCAAGAAAGTACTGATTAAGAACAAAATCCACAGCTTTCAATTTGGAGAGTGGAGAATATGACCCAGTGACTTTAAATAGCAGATTTCAACAATGCTAGAAAAACCAGAAAAATGGCTGATGTATACAGCAGGCATAGAAAGGCCCTTCCATGAGAATGTAGTAGAGACATCAAAAGGCCCTTCCATGAGAATGGTGTAGAGACATAGAAAGGCCCTTCCAGGAGAATGGTGTAGAGATATCAAAAGGCCCTTCCATGAGAATGGTTTAGAGACATAGAAAGGCTTTTCCATGAAAATGGTGCAGAGACATAGAAAGGCCCTTCCATGAGAATGGTGTAGAGACATAGAAAGACCCTTCCATGAGTATGGTGTAAAGACATCAAAAGGCCCTTCCATGAGAATGGTGTAGAGACATCAAAAAGGCCTTTCTATGAGAATGGTGTAGAGACATAAAAAAGCCCTTCCATGAGAATGGTGTAGAGACATAGAAAGGCTTTTCCATGAGAATGGTGTAGAGACATAGAAAGGCCATTCCATGAGAATGGTGTAGAGACATAGAAAAGCCCTTCTATGAGAATGGTGTAGAGACATCAAATGGTCCTTCCATGAGAATGGTGTAGAGACATCAAAAGGCCCTTCCATGACAATGGTGTAGAGACATAGAAAGGCCCTTCCATGAGAATGGTGTAGAAATATCAAAAGGCCCTTCCATAAGAATGGTGTAGAGACATATAAAGGCCCTTCCATGAGAATGGTGTAGAGACATAGAAAGGCCCTTCCATGAGAATGGTGTGGAGACATCAAAAGGCCCTTCCAAAAGAATGGTGTAGAGACATAGAAAGTGCCTTCCATGAGAATGGTGTAGAGACATCAAAAAAACACTTCTATATGAATTAGATAAAAGCATCTAAAAGCACTTACATGAGGTAAAGGGTCAAGAAATAAATGACTATATAAAAAAAAAATTAAATCAACAGTCATCATCAAACAAAAATTCTAGTAAAAGAAAACACTCATCTCTATATGGTGCAAGCTTAGCAAAGAGAATTGGAGATAAATGTAGTAGTACTTCCCAAATTTGTAATATTTTGGCTAAGGAAAAATATGATAGGTGTTGAACATAACACTTAACATTTCAACCATCAATGAAACACCTGCACTTTTAATTGTTAATGATTTTACAGCAATTTTTAAATTGAAATTTTATCAGTTTCAGTAGTATGAAACTATTGCATACGTTACTGTTAGAGATGACATATCATTAAGCGATTATGATGTTAGTGAAGTTATCATTATATAATAACTATCATTGGCTTAATGGCAATATAAAATGGCCACTATTTATATCATAAGTTTTGTTTTCTTCTCTATCAATGCATAGAAATGGTAGACAACATTCCTCTTGGAATTCTAGCATACATTTCAATGTCAGACATTCTGATTCACTGGACATGAAAATACTGTTAGAACTTTTGATGCCATTGCAGTACCCTGACTTTCCTTGTGCAGTATTGCCACATACAGAAGTCTTACATTTACAAACTCAAAGACATAAATATTGGATTAAAACACCACTTTTACTAGCTCTGCTTGAGCATTGTCCATAAAACTCAATTTGTGAAAGTAAAACCAGGAAAAACATCCTCAAATATAATACTATTATCAGAGGCATTCCAACAAACTGCAAGTAGCAGGCAAAGATGTTAAAGTAACAGTCGGTTTGGGTGTACTCTACACACAATAGGTGTTCAGAATGCAGCCAACAGTTGCTGATTGCATTGACTTATTTAGGCAGGTAAAATATCTGGCCAATGTCTTTTTGGGAATGCCATGATAATCCCTAATCTAAATATTCTTTCACAAACAAAATGAGTACCATATATAACTCACTTATGAGTCCAACTGCAAACTTACAGACTCAGATCTACTATCACATAATGTACTGGAAGATCTGGGTCTATGCAGTCTGTTAGGAGTAATTAGTAGAACAACCCCACAGACACTGGTCTGCTGGTGTAACATGCTGCAGTAGATCAGAGTCTATACTGTTTGCATTTGGATTTGACTTACAAAAGAATATTCAGAATTCATGACTAATGCAAAAGAAGAGCTAAGGATATGGATACCTGTCTATGACAAATTTTACCTGTATGCTACCAAGAATTGAAGATTAATGTAAAGGAAGAACTAAAAACAATAATGACACATTTTACCTGTATTTTATCAAAAATTCAAGACTAAAGCAAGAGAATAGCAAAAGACATCTTAGTCTGTCAAGGACAAATTTTACCCGTACATTACCCAAAAACAAGATTACAACACAAACCATAAGAAAAATGTCTGATGCAAAGGGTGTGTGATGGGATTACAGAGATATCATGCTTTTTTTATGCTTTCATTGAGTAGAGCAGGGGTCTCATCCGGCCCGTGGAGATCTTTTTTTACGGAAATTTACATGTATCCTGCCAAGATCAGCCGCTGCTTACGTGGACATTATGTTTTTACCGAATTAAAATAGAGGCTTGAAGTAGTGCCTTATGTTTTCCAACCGATCACTACATTGCAAAACCTTATTCGCTACTTACTTTTTCTACTTCCGTTCACAGTCAATGAGATGATATAATGCCATCCAGTGGCGGATTTTTTAAAATGGTTTGCTGCTTGTTCAAGACTTGATTATTTTGATCATAGTTTGCCAGTTGCGGTTGACTGCTGCAATGAGGAGGTGTAGTTGTCAGCATCTGATTGCGAAACATGTTGCACTCTATTTTATTTAATGATAATTTCCTTTGCGTAATTACTTATTATTGTGTTTAAAGTATTGGGAATGTCTTTAGTTTAGTAAGAATTTTTCGAATATTCTGAAGAGGAAACATTAAAAGCAAAAATCTCTCTATCATAAGTGGATATATTAGCACACTATATTCAGGTAAGTTTAACTTATGAAATCATAAGAATTTTAAAAAATTGTTTTGGGTCATTTGTAGCTATAATTGCGACAAAATTATTTCGCATAATCAGGTTTTTTGAGCGATATTGTGTGCAAGATACTTTCAGTTTCACTATTTATTCATGTTGAATTCAATTTATTTTAGTGACCAGTGATGGCCGAGAAGAGGAAAAGAAAACTAGACGATGAGTGTCGGCAATTTAAAAAAGAATGGAGTTTGAAATACTTTTTCATCAAATCCAGCGAGAAAGCATTGTGTGTGATTTGCAACGAAACCGTGGCCGTGATGAAAGAATACAACCTGCGCCGTCATTATCAAAGCAAACATCAGGAGAAATATGTACAGTAGGAGGGTAAAATCCGTGCCGAAAAACTTTCCAAATTACAAAATCAACTCACATCTCAGAGGACATTGTTCAGTAAATCCTCAAATGAAAATGAATCCTTAACTAAGGCCAGTTATAAAGTTGCCTACGTTCTGGCTAAAAGTGGCAAACCGTTTACAGATGGTGAAGTAGTGAAGGAATGTTTGTTGGAGGTGGCTGAGGAACTTTGTCCAGAAAAGTCAAAACAATTTGAAAATGTAGCTTTGGGAGCAAATACCATTGCCTGCCGTGTTGCAGACATGGGTGAAAACATTGTGACTCAAATAGCGAAAAAGCATGTATGGCACTGTTACCGGAGAGGATATATTCAATGAGTTGAAAAAAACATTTGCTGATTATAACTTGGACTGGACTAACCTCAGTTGCCTGACTGTTGATGGAGGAAAGATCATGAGTGGCATAAAGAAAGGCTTGGTTGGACAAGTGAAGCAGATGTGTAATGAGAAAAACATTCTACAACCAATGTTCCTGCACTGTATTATTCACCAGCAAGCTTTGTGTGCTAAATATGTGGACATTAGCAGTGTACTGAATCCTGTAGTGAAGATGGTGAATTTAATAAGGTCACATGGGCTCAACCATAGACAGTTCAGAGACATGTTGAAAGATACAGACATAGAATCGCAAGATTTACCATATTACACAGCAGTAAGATGGCTAAGTTGTGAGAAAGTTCTTTGCAGAGTATTTAAGTTAAGAAAGGAAATAGGTGACTTCCTGGAAAGTAAAGGCAAGCCACAGCCATTAATGTCTTATAAAGAGTGGGTATGGAAATTGGCCTTTGCTGCAGACATAACTAGTCATTTAAATTTTCTGAACCTAAAAGTACAAGGAGAGGAAAATCTAGTTTCTGATGTATACACCCACCTAAAGGCCTTCAGATCCAAACTTGTCTTGTTTTTGGAACAAGTAAAGGCCAACAACTTGACGCACTTTCAGCAGTGCAAGGTCTTCATGGCTGAAGCAACAGCTGAGTTCCCCACGTCATTTGCATGCGAGATCATCAAATAACTCCAGCTGCAGTTTCAGCAGCGGTTTTCTGACTTGGATTCAAAGGCAGAAGAAGTGAGACTGTTTCAAAACCCATTTGAAGCAGATGTGGCCAGTTGCCCAGATGAACTGCAGCTGGAGGTCATTGAGCTGCAAGCAAATGTTCTCCTTAGGGACAAGTTCAAAGAAGGACTGGTGGGTTTTTACCAGTTTTTGCCCAAGGAAGACTTTCCTAATGTCAAAAGTTTTGCATCAAGGTACCTTTCAATCTTTGGAACAACATACCTGTGTAAACAAACATTTTCAAGAATGAAATACGTGAAGAACAATTTGAGAACAAACTTGTCCGATGATAATTTCAGGTCACTGTTGATGTTAGGGACATCAAATCTATAGCCAGAAATGTCTGCTATTCTGGCATCCTGAAAACAATTTCACCATTCCCACTAATACAGGTGTTCATGTGTAGTGTATCAATATGTTATTAAATAATAACTGTATAAAATAATATTAAATAAATACTTAAAAACAACATCCATGTTTTGATTCTTTTTTATTTGGACCTCGAGTGTGTTGTCTGCCCCCCGAACTTCTATTTGATAGTTAATGTGGCCCTCAGGCTGAAAAGTTTGGAGACCCCTGGATTAGAGCTTTAGCAAAACTATTGTGTAAATATTGATGACAATTTAATTTAATTACCTATTCAGAAGTGAAGCCACATGTGTGATTATATAATATTTTATATACATTATCTAATGAATTTAAGAGCCCAGCAGTGAGAGCTAGATCATATATATTTACCCCTGACATGTTAATGATTCTGATAAGTCTTGTGTGTGGAGGACAAGGGCTACCAGAATGATGGGTCTGGGCTACAAGACACTGAATATGAGTAATATAATACAATATAAATCATGATTTGTTTTAAACAAAATATAAAAGGATAAGTATTAAAATATATCAAAATTCTACAAAGGAACATAACAGTATATAATCATATACAAATCAGATCCAACTGTTAATGGCATATACCTGGATCTGCTGTTGAATACTGTGCTTACTGATCTGTGCAGTCTTTCATGGCTAATTAACAAAACAACAATAGAGACTGTGTTCTGCTGATACATGGTACAATGACATCTCAAGGGTCCATGTTGTTTGTAATGTGATCTGACTTTCATGCAGGTACATATGGTGTACTTGACTAAGAGCAATTAGAATGGTTTCAGTCTTGACCAATATGACTTTTCTAGGATCCTGAATTTATGCAGGACACATTGCACTGAGTGAAAATTTCTTCATGATACCCTGCAGGATACTATATAATTCTGAAATTTATCAAACCATTATGATTAGGTTTGTAAAGAAGTGTGATTTAGGGAAACTGGCATTGCATAGAGAAGAGATAAAGAAAGATATTTAAATTATAGAAGAGATATATTTCAGAGAAAATTCACTACTCTGAAAGAAAAAATTCATACAGCTGAGTATCAACAAAACTTTACCTAGTACAACTGCTTCTTTCTCCTCCATATCTAACTGAGATCTATTGAAATGAACAAAGTGCCTTATGAGGGCACTGTAACTGTACATTCCATCAGGAGCAACCTTTAATGTAGCCCATAACTTGTCTAATTCTTGTGGAGTGAGAATCAAGCCGCACCTAAAAGGGAATATATTCAATGTTGGAATAATGAAAAGTTTAAAAGTACCTCCCATCAGCCCCTGCAATCATTGGATACATGACTTATGATGATGCCATAGTAATATTAATTATCATAATGTATTCATTGATATTAGCAAACAATACATTTCATTCCACAATGTAGGTTACTATATTCACATTAACTACTATGTTACCTATTGTCAAATTCATGTACAGCAAAGCCTATTCATAAAATACACTAACGTCCATATTTGTTTCTCTTTGAGCTAGTGTCTCTTATAAAAAGGGGAATAATAATCAGAAAGATATGATAAGAGTTATGTGAATAGCATGTTTTACTCCAGCCCCATACACAACAGTCCTCTTTGTAAGCACAGGGTATGGAGATTAAACATACTTTACAACAAAAGTTATTTGACAAACCCATTTTACTTTTCCACAATGACCCTGACATTTGACTTTGGACCCCAAAATCAAAAATCAACAGACATTTTCCATACCTTAAATGCAAGCCCATTATAAACTTTGGTCAAAGTTCACAGCCAAGAATCAAATTTATTGTGCAAGAACCAGTTTGACTTTTCAGTCCAAGTGACTTTCGATCCCCAAATTACTAATGCCCTTGTATACTTTAAAGAGCAAGCTATCCATAAATAGTAAAATAGTAACAGAGGTATATGGTCAATAACTAATATTATTGTGCAAAAACAAAACTTCTGACCCAAAAATCGATAAGGCTTATTTTCAAAAGAGTTTAGTATCACACAGCTTAATTTGGTAACAGTAGTTTTGAAGACAACATATATATGACCTTTGTGCTTATTGGTGCTTTACAATTCTACTGTCATAAAACATTGGGGCCTAGATAGTAAGGAGGCAATGTGGCAATGTACACAGTTTGTACCATTACAGTGCCAGTTTCAATTTCTTGTTCCCATGTATATGGTTATGACATTGTCCATCCTACTTGACATTACCTGTTGTGCAATCAATATACAAAAAAGCTTAAGCTAAATCACTCATGCCAAGAAAACAAAAGCCACATTAGTTTACAACTGCCAACAAACGATACTCTTTCTTAAATCTCTTAAATATTAATAGTCTTATAATCATGTCTGCCCTCTTATTTTCCAATGTGGTAATCAACCTCCCACTATTTAGAACATAACCTTGACAAGCAAGGATGCAGTTGAAATTATTAGACCAAGAAACTTACATTTTCAACAATGCTCCAAATTGCCATTTGCTCATTCTGCCTGTCATTTTTCTGTCCATCTGTTTGAAATGCTGCAAAGAAATTAATTAAAATTTTCTTAGTTATTGGGTCATATATATGCCCTTTCAATTTTGAAGAATTTAGTAAGTTTATTTTTATGACATTAGTTCATACTTTCACCAGTTAAGTTATTCTGTACATTAGAATTACAAAAATATTCCTAACTAATTGCAAACAGAGGACATAATTAAAAAATTATATATATGTATATATATATATATATATATATATACATATATATATATATATATATATATATATATATATATATATATATATATATATCTGATTTTAATGTATTTTTGTGAATTTCATACTTTGTTTCTACAGTTTTGTAAATACTTGCTCCTGGGTTTAACTATTAATGTCTCATACCACATGATGTTAATTCTATTGTGTGTATATATATATATATATATATATATATATATATATATATATATATATATATATATATATATATATATATATATATATATATTCTTTTGGATTTCTACACAATTGTATAATCTAATTTACTAAAGTATCCATGGTAAACATTTTCAAATTCTCAATTAAATGTTAAGAAGATCAAATCGTACATTATGAAGTAAAATTATTTTCTATAAAATAGTTATGTACATTAACATGACGATTTCATTCATGTAGATTTCAACACAACCTGTTCACTTAAATATGAAGAATCTCTATAATGTAGGAAGTGTGAAAAAGACTTTAAATGGGTGTGATACCACACATAAGCATCAATGTATTCTCAGTTGTAATAAGTAGAAATGTTATGCAACCGTAAATCCAACACAATGTACAAACAACACATACTCTGATCTGCCATTTCAAAATACATTGGCAGATCAAGGTCTATGCTATTTGTCAAGACTAATCAGTAGAATAATCAACATTGACCCAGATCTATCAGCCATTATGTGCTTGCTGATTAGTCAATGTTTCACAGCTCAATAATGCTTATACAATTGTATATATGCAAATGTTTAGTTTTGTCTACATAAGGTAATTAGAACTGACCTTGTCAAATGTATGAAATCTTGTCCTGAACACTTCATCAAGTTGTTTCTTGATCTTTAAATGAAAAAATGCAATAAAATAAAATTAAGGAATTTAACATTCATCTTGCACAATGTGTCTGACATGTATTACAGTCTTAAGCTTTGTTCATCATATAGCAAGAATAATTGGCCAATATTTTTCACTGAGAAAAAACATATTGTGTAATATATGTCAATAACACTGCATATATACTACAGTAACACAGTGTATATAATGCAGTAACAAAGTGTATACACTACAGTAACACATATATACTACAGTAACACAGTGTAAATACTGAAGTAGCACAGTGTATACACTGCAGTAACACATATATACTACAGTAACACAGTGTAAATACTGAAGTAGCACAGTGTATACACTACAGTAACACATATATACTACAGTAACAGTATAAATACTGAAGTAGCACATTGTATACACTGCAGTAACACATATATACTACAGTAACACAATGTAAATACTGAAGTAGCACAGTGTATACACTGCAGTAACACATATATACTACAGTAACACAGTGTAAATACTGAAGTAGCACAGTGTATACACTGCAGTAATGCAGTGTATACACTGCTGTTCAAACTGGACAGATAAATTGTAGAAGATGCCAAAGCAAGGCTTCAAAACTGGGTGATTTTACAATACCATTAGTATATTGGGGAAGAAATGGTATCACCTGATAAACGCAAACACCATTACATCAGATAAATCTAGATTTGAAAACTATTGATGCAAACACCATTGCATCAGATAAATCTAAATTTGAAAACTATTGATGCAAACACCATTACATCAGATAAATCTAGATTTGAAAACTATTGATGCAAACACCATTGCATAGGGTAAATGTTGACTTGAAAACTATTGATGCAAACACCATTACATCAGATAAATCTAGATTTGAAAACTATTGATGCAAACACCATTACATCAGATAAATCTAGATTTGAAAACTATTGATGCAAACACCATTGCATAGGGTAAATGTTGACTTGAAAACTATTGACAGCCTGTTTAAAGTGTAAAAGTTAAGAATCACAATAGATGTCATCAATGGACACCATGAAGAAAACTTATGAAGGAAACTAAAAATGCTTGTGGATTTTATTTTAAAAATATCTTTGCAGGTGAACTTATCAAAGATACATCTCTCTCTTCTTCATTTAACTGACAATATGTGACTCATATTAAGTAATTATTATTCCCACATTATTGTTGGAATCTGTGTTATGTTAAAAACCTACTGTTTTATTACAATAAGAACATAATGCAATATTATAGCAAAAGATGCACTTGTTTTGTTTTTAACCCCTCTAAGATGTAAAATTAATTTTAATAAGAAACCAATCTATATATCCAAATTTTTAAAAATCTACTAATTTGATGTCCAGGTTATGTCACGTGTATGCTATAACATAAAATCTGTATAATTTCCACAAAAAGTTTAAAAATAATAAATAAATATGTCTGGTGGAGAGAAGTAAAACAATATAAACACTTTGAAAACATCATAAAACTTATTAATTTTATGACACATCATTTCATTAATTTTTTTTTCTTGCAATAGTTAGCCACATTAATTTCTTCTTGAATTTAAAGGCTTGCGATTCTTTTTGAAATATTGGTTTACTTTTGTTAATTAAATTTTTTTGTGAAAAGACATTACAGGGGATATAGGTTACTGATTTTGTTGTATCACTATTTATTAACTCATATTCAGCTTTTTTGAAAATTATGTGATATATTTTCTCTATTTGTCAACTATAAACCACATTTTTTCTAAATACTTAATGTATTTTCAAGCATCTACTTTATGATCTAGATTCCACTTAAAAGACTGCAGATTAGTAAACCTACTGAAAATCAATCTTAGAGTGGAAATGGTGTGAAAACTGACACTACAGAATTGTCAGGGGTGATATTAAAGCTGTCATAGAAGCTATTAGTTCAGATAACTTATTTATGTAAAAACATGCTTAGGTACAAGTTAGAAAACAACAGACATGGAAAAGAAAACACAATTTTATTTTCAGTTTAATTCTTTTGAATAATTCATGGAATAATAAGAGTTTATAATCATGTCAAGCTGTTTTAAAAAATTGCCCTTTTTTGTGCAGTTTGCAATTGGCTCTGACTTCTTACAAGTTAATATATGCTATAAAAATGTGCCTAGTTTCTCCTTCAGCCATAATACATATTCACAGATGAAGCAGTGACAGACAACAGTGTGCCGAGTCCAACTTCAAACAACACTGACCCTGACATCCTAACACATAACGTGCAAGCAAATCAGGGTCTATGTTATTTATTGTTCTGATCATTTCTAATAGAAGAACAGAGATCCAGATCTTCGGGCACAATATGCAAAGGCAGATAAGGGTCTGTGAAGTTTTGCAGTTGGACTCGGCTTATAAATGAGTATATATGGTATATCACATGTTACATCACAGAGTTTGAAAGGTCAGAATATGAAATATAATCTGAAACCATAATTTAATGATTAATCTTTAGAGTGCAATATGTAGTGCTCAAAAGTAATCTATTGATCAATCTTTATGGCACATTTAGTGCTTACAAGTAATCTCATGATCAGCCTTTATGTCACAACATGCAGTGCTCATGAGTAATCTAATTATTAGCCTTTATGGAATAATATTTAGTGCTCACAAATAATCTAACAACCAGTCTTTATGTCACAACATGCAGTGCTCACAAGTATTCTAATGACCAGTCTTTATGGCATAATATTTAGTAGAGACAAGTAATATAATGACCAGTCTTTATGTCACAACATGCAGTGCTCATAAGTAATCTAATGACCAGTCTTTATGTCACATTTAGTGCTCATATATAATCTAATGATCAGTCTTTATGTCACAACATGTAGTGCTCATAAGTAATCTAATGACCAGGCTTTATGTCACAACATGCAGTGCTCACAAGTAATCTAATGATCAGTCTTTATGAAATAATATTTAGTGCTCACAAATAATCTAATGATCAATCTTTACCACACAACATTTAGTACTCACAAGTAATCTAACAGCACAATGTGAAGTGCACAAAATTAATTTAATTATAGAAATATAAACTCTACTTTAACCTGTGAGGTTCTTCATACCTCTACAAGTGATCTATTTTTATCTTTCTCTGCATCTCTCGGAGAAACTTCTGGTGGTACCATCGTTTCTTGTGCTTTCTCCTTTAATCTCTCAACTTGAGGTGGAACAGGTCTCTCAGCTTGCGTTATCACAGCAACTTGTACTGGACCCTCCTGTTTCTGATTCCAAGCACCTGGCCTATTGAATGTTATATACAAAAGAGTAGTTAATACTGTTTTATAAAAATCAAATATATACTGTTAAAAAATAAATATATAGTAATAATAATAATAATAATAATAATAATAATAATAATAATAATAATAATAATAATAATAATAATAATAATAATAATAAATATTACATTAAGCCTTTAGTACTAGAACATTATACAAGTTCAGTTGTAGAAAATTGTATTAAAAATGAGTGCATTCTTATTGTCCTCAGTAGTATTAACCCTTATCTGGTGTCTATGTTGTCTCAGGTGAATAGACCTAGATCAATCATAGCATTATCACTGACCATTAGCCTTGAACATAGACCTTTTGGTGTCTGCCTTGTGTCTGGTGAATAGTTTTGTGTGTGATTTTGACTCCAAGCTGCCAAGAAATAGCAAATTTAGCTTTCTGAAAAACTTTCATCACCAATTGCAAACATCAAGGTAGCCCTAGTTGGTAAGATTTTTAATACATTTGGTATATAAATTGACTCTATGATTCAAATAAAACTTTCATCACCAATCACAAACATCAAGGTAGCCCCAGTTGGTAAGATTTTTAATGCTACAATGCCTGCACTGTGGCAGTTTATGCTGATATTTTGTACTGGTGCATCATGCTGCAGACATGTAGCATAATGTCCCACCCAGTAACATTGTTTAGACACCTGAGGCCAACCAGTCCTAACACTAACCTATTAATGATGAGCACCAAGTGAGCATTGTTAGTACCATTTTTGTAAGTCTTTGGTATGACTTAGTCAGGGTTTGAACCCCTGACCTCCCACAGGTGAATAGAACTAGATCAAACAGTAGCAATATAACTGACCTTTAGCCATCAGCATATCTGGTGTCTGCCTTATCTCAGGTGAAAACAACTAGATCAGGCAATAGCATTATCACTGACCTTTGAACTAAAATAATTTCTTTGTACTAAAGTTATTTAAGGCATATAAAAATTTATAAATAGAAATGAAATAGGATTTAGTAAATCTTGTTTTGAGAGACCATCCATTCTGCCAACAAAATTTGGTCTATCAAGACAGGAATTTACCTTTAACTCATTGTCTCTGTATTAAGCAGATGCTTGTTTAAAATAGTACATTTATATAACGAATCTGATCCATGAATGACAGGTGCTCAAATCATCTCAGAGGTAAATCAAATCAAGTTGTATGAAATAAAATATTATGTATCCTACATGATTGATCTTTTCTAATGAAATTTGTGCAATTACTATAATAAGTTTTTTACTTTTCAGGATTTGGGAATAAGAAATTGTAAAATTATACAGCAATTACCATAAATTTAATTTGGAATAACCACTAAAGTATGGTTTTATCAATCACATGAAACAATGTTTTATTTCTATTTGCTGTACAGTGTAGTGAAATGACAATGAAATGGATTTGGATGTCTCAAACATTACATTTTTGCGTATAACATCATCTGTGACATCATGAGCTATTGTCACATGATTAGCGGTTATCTCATGATTTAATATTTAAAAATGTTGTACTGCTTTATAAGCCAAGATAATAAGCAGTCTTATGTCAAAGTTATATTAGAATGTCCAAGATGTTTGCATTTCAAAAACTCAATATGGATTTTTTTAAGGAAAACAACATAATTGTATACTTCTGTTTAAAATCTAGAGGGGTTTTTAATATCACGAAGATCCAAGCATTCAATATTTCACAATAAAATATCACTTCAGGTCTCAAATGAATCACCAAATAATAAACAATGTGAGTGATCTACATTTTGCCAAAATATAAATTTTGCGGGAATGATTCAGACCTATGTTGAGGACTATTTCTATCCTTACAAATAGACACACCCATTATAAAAATAACTTTTTTAAACTTCAAAAATTAGTCATGTTCCAACCAGATTTTTATTACCTGGATCAACATTGCCCTTATAGTATGCTTCCCAGTTTAACAATAACTAGAGAGGGCTGCAAAGTATAGGTGGATGAATCCATAAAACCTGGAAGAAGCCACTGATCCTTGATGGGAATAACTTAGTAAATGCATTTGCTTAGAAATAAGCATCCAACACTGTAGTTTTATCATGCAAACGCTGTCAAAGAATGTCTAGGCAAGGCACTAGGCCTTTGTCTTAACATAATAATATATAAATCCACCATTTATGAGATAATTACCTGATAATCATGATTAAATCTTAACAGCAGGGTTTTCAAATCAACACAGGTGTGATGCAAAACATTCATACATGTCAATGACTGTTTACGATATATACTTGCTAATATCAGTCCTATTGCAAACTGCACAGACTCGGATCAGCCACCAAGTAATATGCCAGCAGATCTGTGTCTCAGCAATTTGCCAGGAGTAAATCAGTAGAAAAATATACAGACCCTGATCTACTGGCATATGCACTGACATATCAGGGTCTATGTTATTTGCTCCACTGATACTCCCAGCAAGCTGCATAGACCCAGATATACCAGCACATTATGTGATAGCAGACCTGGATCAACAAATTTTACTGCTGGATCTGACTCATAAGTTAGCTTATATGGCAGGTACCTCATGATTTTAGCATTAGGCTTTGTATTATATTATATTATATTATATTTTATTATATTATATATTATATCATATTATATTATATTATATTATATTATATTATATTATATTATATTATATTATATTATATTATATTATATTATATTATATTATATTATATTATATTATATTAGTCAGCAATAGTCTCCTAATCTCCTAGACTAAGGAAAAAGGGTTTGAGACTTACATTATGTCAAACATCTGCAAGAATGTTATGTAGGGTACCAGACCATCAGCATCTTGACCAACATCCTCTTTCAGCTGTTCCCATTGCTTTTCTGACATTGGGTAGCCAAGTCGCTTCTCTAAGGCTGTGCGAAATTCATGTGGGGTAATGACCCCTAGGCTGTACTTGTCACATGACCTGTTGAATATTCAACATGCAATTAAGTACTAGATGTTTTAACTCGGGTAATGTTTATCAAGTGACATGTGATTACAAGAACATTATTTAAGCCATCCTTTTTATCCATTACTACTTTTGTTCATTAATGGGCTAATTCTGAAACATACAGTAACAAAAATGAAACAATATATTATTATTATTATTATTATTATTATTATTATTATTATTATTATTATTATTATTATTATTATTATTATTTTTCTTATAATACTGTCAATATTATCTATTCCATCTTATTTGTAAACTTCTCAAATAAATTTCTTTAAATGTAACATTATTAAGAAAATATAACATTATTAAGAAAGTCCATATCATATTAATACTATAGATTTTGACATGTAGTCAACATGGATTTTTTATTAAGTCTAAAAAAAATTGACAAAGGGGCATAACTCAAGCAGAAGAAGAGCATGTGATGTGATGTGATGTGATTTGATATGATGAGATATGATGTGATGTGATGTGATGTGATGTGATGAGATGTGATGTGATGAGATGTGATGTGATGTGATGAGATGTGATGTGATTTGATGTGATGAGATATGATGTGATGTGATGTGATGTGATGTGATTTGACATGATGAGATATGATGTGATGTGATGTGATGTGATTTGACATGATGAGATTGATGTGATGTGATGTGATGTGATGAGATGTGATGTGATGAGATGTGATGTGATGAGATGTGATGTGATGTGATGTGATATGATGTGATTTGATATGATGAGATATGATGTGATGTGATGTGATGAGATATAATGTGATGTGATGTGATGTGATGTGTTGTGATGTGATGTGATGTGATGAGATGTGATGTGATGTGATGAGATGTGATGTGATATGATTTGATTTGATGTGATGAGATATGATGTGATGTGATGTGATGTGATGTGATGTGATGAGATGTGATGTGATGAGATGTGATGTGATGTGATGTGATGTGATATGATGTGATGTGATGTGATGTTATGTGATGAGATATAATGTGATGAGATGTGATGTGATGTGATTTGGATTTTAAACTTAGCTTTAAAAATTGTTTAGTCATATCGCTACGATGTCTGCAGTGTGGCAGTTTATAGTGATGTCTAGCACTGGGGAACCATGCCACAGACATGTAGCATGATGTCCCACCCAGTCACATTATCCTGACACAAGGCTAACCAGTCCTGACACTAACCTCTTCATGATGAGCACCAAGAAAGGCAGCTGTTAGTACCATTTTAATTAAGTCTTTGGTATGACTCGACTGTGGATTGAACCCATGACCTCCAACATCCAAGAAGAAGAGCAAACAGAAAATACAGCCTCACTTAAATGCTTTTCACGGGAGTCATAAATGTGGACTGCCTTAATAGGCGAGGTCAACAGACTTGTTTTATGGACAATATTAGTATTAAATCCTGAAAAGGGATCTATAACCAAATATTACTTATAAAAAGGATCACTTTATATTAAGGTGCCACACAGCTTTCAAATATTCAGAATTTTTACATTCCAAATGCATCAGAAAACAATATGTAATTGAACTTGCAACATTGATCACCTCTTTTTGAAGGATATATGCTCATAAAAGAAATATAGTTTACCTGTTTTACCTGTATATATATGACACCTGTCCAAAAAAGGTGTACATGCTCTTAAATGTCCTTTATAAACAGGTTTCAGTGTACTGCTGTGTATGAGATATTACAGCATTGACAATTAAGTAAACTGAGCACATTTTGTTATCAAAATTTTAGAAGAGTTTAACTATAAAATCATGAATTGAACTTCATAAGATACAATACAGCTATATAAAATATCAATTTTTAATTTAAGAAACTGATGGTGTTTTAGGTGAATAATAATAATAACTATACTGGTATACATCACATGGAGAAAATGAACATGGCATGTGTAAAAAAGTTATATGTGATTTAAAGCAATATTAAAAGCTATTAGAAATAAATAAAATTTATAGTTTTTTATTGAGATAAGGGAAATGTATATATGTAAGTAATAATAAATATCTGTCACAAAATATACTGCATCATATCATGTTTTTATCACAGTCTTTCTTCAAAAATTTCTTATATAGAATGAACAGCTAATTTGAAAAAGAAATCTGAAAATCTGTAATGCTGAATACATTCTGAGTTTATTTTAGATTTGAAAATGATATTTATTTACCAATTATACTTCCTTCTAATGATAATTTTATAGTTTTTCCATATTGATGTAACTTTACTAAAGTTTCAATAACAACATTGTTTATCATATAATAATGTTTTACTTGTTTAAAGAAT